>JAYGGG010000832.1:0-100000 GCA_036346245.1 Bonia amplexicaulis | reverse complement strand
TAGCCTCCCCTGAAGTAGATTTTTCATCTGTGCGCACACCAAAAAAAGTAGAGAAAATAATCAATGACACCTTCGTTCTATGAGACATTTTTAGTTTCATGTGGATGGCTTAAGTTCTTGTAGTTTGCTCTCCAAGGTAGATGTTGCGTAGAGGTCGCTGTACATTTATGTAAACAGTTAGCAGACAGTACAAATACAGACCTTTGAAAGAAGCTCCATTCCATGTTCCTTTGACTTCTGAACGCACCAGTAGTAAAACACTTGAGATCCTGAAATTCTGATGAGAAAAGAGCGTCCAGAATTATCAGCTGATATTTCTTCGATCCTAACTTCTGAAACGTCGAAACCATTGTTCAAGAGAGCTAGTTGCTCAGAATGACCATCGTCACCAGCAAAGGTAATGCACATGCTTGATGAAGGCAGAAGAACAAGGCTCAGCTTCCCTCTGTACATAGGAAATGAGTGCATGTGAGATCCCTGAATTCCTATGGTTAACGAAAAGAATATAATTATGAAATATATATTAATCAAAAAGTATCGCAACAGCATTGTTGTTTACTCAGATAAAAGCATACACAACAGCTATTAGTAAGATTTTTTATTTTTTGAATTCAAGTAAATGAAGATCAGAAGAGAGATTTCAATGGAAAGAAACTTTAAAGGTTATTACTAAAAAGGGGTCACACTGCAGATATCTATGCATGCAATGGTAACCCCGGGAAAGAGGGTATAGTGAAGTAATAGAACATTTCATTAAGACCTAATCTCACTAATAGATTTTGACCAGAGACACCTGAGGCGAGCAAAAAAATATTGAAGAGTGAAGACATTCATAAATAATTAACTCACCAAATTATAGTGTTTGACAAATATTTTTTAAAAAATAGGAGAAGTCCAGCCTTTTCACTGTAAGAAGTTAGAGAATCCAATATAAATCTAGGCCATGACAGGGGCCCAAGTGTTTGACAACTTGTTCCTTTGTTTGACATTAGTTCATAAGAACTACGCATTAACTAATGACATTTCCCTCACAGGTAATAAAATGAAGCATGTAAAACCTTCCAGAGAACTATCCCAGACTAGTGACATAAATCGTAAGCAATAGCGAGTTGTGATTTTGCTTGGACATGATCAAATCTACAACACATCGCAATCTGTGGAGAATATTAGAGCTGTGCATACTGTAGAATATAGTTTTTGCAAAAATTTTAGGGCAGAGTAAATATCAACTACCCATAGCCATTTAATAGTCTGTAACCTCCATTTTAGGAATAAACTCCAACATGAACTGAAAATTGGAAAGAAATGGTTGCCAATAGTAGAAATGTTGATAAAAAAAATCCATTTGAGGGTATAAAAAAGGGCATACCCAACAAGTGCACGTGGGGTATTCTTGCAGAGAGTAATACAAAAATGCAGCTAGAGAACACAAAATGGTTGTCGATGGAACAACTTGTTAGGCACAAAGTAATTGATTTCAGACTAAGCACCGGTCTGGGCATATTTTACATTTGTTCGTAGTACAAGTTGTCCACAATGAACCAAATAGTATAAGAATTGTGTAAACTAATGGCACCAGAGAAGCCTGCAATAAGTTAACTGCAAACACAAAACATATGCATGATAACCACAGAACAAGACATTCATAGAAATAATACTTTGTGCGCAACATTAACAAAGAAGACATCGCAGACTAAACAGTGCCATTGTAAAATAGCATCTATTGCATCAACTAATCAGGAATCCTAATAATCCAAACTCATCTAAGATTGCAATTGTATGTGATTAGTCATTATCAACACAGGTAACATAATATCGTAAGGCCATGAAAGAAACTACCTTCTCTTTCCTCATATATCAGAGATTATGACACACGCCCAAAAAAAGATATATTTATTTGGTAGGATGAACAATGTCATCACTAATAAGATGAAACATGTAATCCTAGAATCAACAATCTCTAGTATGCATCCCTTCTTAATTGGGTGAGAATTGTTGAAAACATCTCCCCTCAAAAGATATTATTATGTGTCACAAAGTAAGAAAGAAGAAACCACGTGTTCATGTTGAAAGCAGAAAAGTGCTAAAATAGCAGAGAGAATCAAAAGAGCAACAAAATTTGTGAAGTAGTAACTAGTAAATATATGGTACCGCTACACAGGACAGTGACTGAATGAACAACAGGTGTAACTGGATTAGGGCACTGATATGAAAAAGGCATAGAAAGAATAGGACGCACCAAGGATGTTATACTGACCAGAGAAGAACAGAAATGGTCAGTTTGTTAAAGATTGAAGATAGTAGTACTGAACAATCTATTGAATCATGTCACTTGTAATACTTAAACATTCCCATGAAAGTAATAGAAAATTCATCATTTAACCAAACTTGTCCGACTCTTGTAACATGAAATCTAATAGTATGATAGCCTAAGTTGCACTAACATATTCCTAAGGGGAAAAAAGATGCACAAACATAGATGGGTACTATTACCACATCATATATTTTTTTCCAAAAGCACCAACACAACTACACGATCATACATTTTTTTCAACTTCCATTGGCAGCTAAGTATGTGTTGATCAACAGTGCTTGATTTACATACTAACCTTACAGAATTCAAGATACCAAAATTTTAGTCAACATATTGCAGTTCCTTTACATGAAATCAGATGCTAGGTTGTGTATAAAGTAGACATAGCTCAAAAAACAAGTTAGCCATGTCAGTAATAACATATCAAAAGTTTAGAGTCCCACTGGAGACAGAACACACAATGTCCTCACACAAGTATAAGAAGTATCTGGTCATGGCCATGCTCAGCAGGTGCCAGACATGCTAGACAATCCCTGAATACAAGAGTCAGTGCAAACTACCTGAGATAGTGAGATGTAATGTAAAGATCTCAATTCTGTATCCTCTACATACATGTGGCAAGTAGGCAAGAACAGACTGAAGTTTAGCGCTGTGGGCTACAATGACTTGGTTTGGAATGCGATTAAACCAACGAATGGACTATTATGAAGTATGTGATTTTTGTAAAGAGTGGAGAGAAAGACATACATGAATACAGAACGCTAGTATAGCAAACAGTGGTGTTGCAAGGAGATTTTAATTGCATAATCGATGTGAAGCAACATAAGATTGACTAACTAACATGTATAACATGTAAAGGCTAGCTGCACGTGAGGAGAGTATACAAGTTAAGAAGCAGTGAAGGAAGATGCAGCATGAATAGTTGGTAAACTTGATTTTAATCATTTCATGTGATTGTGAGATCTACAAAACATACAATCTACAAGAAAACTCGAATCTTTTTTCCTTTGATTACTGGATAGGTAAATAGATAAGAGTCTGCGAAAGCATTGAATCGAATCCAGGACATGAAGTTGGCAAAATAAAGGAAAATACGTTTGAGGGTACCTGATTGTTGTTGGGCAGAGGAGGGAACCGTGTCGGTCGACCTTGCCGACGCGCAGAGAGACGAGGGGAACACAGAGGCACCTGGCCAGCATGCCGACCTCCGACACCTCGAAGTGCTGCACCGATGAGGCAAAAGAATCAATCGATGGATGGGCCGAGATTTAGGCTGGTACCAGGTTTTCTAACTTTGAACATGACTACACCGTCTATACTACACATCCACATAGGCGCTCATATTCTATACTACTATACTAGCAGTAGCAGCACAAGTTGGTTAGTATTTAGTAAACCGAGCAGAATGTCATCAAAGAAAAAAAAGGTGAAGTAAAAAAGGAGAGTTTACCAGGAATCCAGGATGAACTTCCGATGCAGCATGGCATTCTTCCCATTGTCCTTTGCAGTGTCCACAGGATCAACTACACCCTTAAGATTAAAAAAGTGTCCTCTGCACTTGATGCAGCAAGACCATAATGATTTATTAGATCATCAAATAACTAAAACAAGGAGAGTAAGTGACCAAATAACTCAAACTTTTGCATTGCTGGTAACGTGAATGCTCTCATCAATGGAGTGCAAGCATTTCATATTCAGTTAGACAAATCCGCAACCTACGAGTTCTGTGCAAATTAACTAAAATAAAATAAACATAAAGCTTCCTCTCTCTTTTTTGCGTGTACAAGTACAACAAAGAGCTCACCGATATATTCTTAAGCAGCTCAAAGCTTGTGTCAACTGCCCTATAAGCTTTAGGATGCCATTTTCCTTCAGACCAAAATCTACGTGTGTCACTGACCAATTTGCGATTCCAGTTGGATCAACCTTCTGCAGACACAAAAATAGCACGATATTACAACTTACAAGGTACGGCAATCCACAAGATTTTATTGCCCTTTGCACATCGGCACCACAAGTTGTTGCCTGTAGTGAGGTCTCTATACAAGTTTTGCCCCACCGAATTGGCTAAAGGAAAAAAAGTGTCGATGTAATTCGCACCATGAAGCTAGTTAGGAAACCACTGCAATTGCACTTGTGATAGCAAGAAAAGAGGTCTATTCTTCTAAACCCTGAAAGTTGCTTTCAGTTTCATAAATGCAGAAACCAAAAGATGCAGGTATTCACAATTTCTGTAGTCTACGACCTAAACATGAAGGTATACACACGAAGTAAACAAAAGCTTCAACCAACTAGCATCAATGGTACCACGAGACAATCTCTTGAGCCTTGTTGTAACCAAGCAACGATGAATAAAAAAACCTAAAAATAAGCGAAATCAGGAACAGAATGAAGGGGGGGTTGCACCTGCAAGGTCTTGCCGAGGATCCCTCCAGTTCTCCAACCGACGTCGAGCTCGGCCGCGTGCATGCATGGCTCCGGCTGCATGCACCGCCGCTCGGCCTCGTCGGCTCCGCCATCTCGATGCCGCCGTGCTGCAACGAGCCTCCGCTGTCCGCTCCTCCTCTCTTCCTCCCGTCGACCGGCCACCGGCGAGCCGCTGCCGGTGCCGACGCCGCAGCGCAGCGACTCGGCCTCGCCCGCTGTGCCGCAGGCATGCTGGCCGCCGGCTTCCGCCACTGCCAGGTTGCGCCCACAAGCCGTCCCGGGCGACGTTGCTGCGCCGGCCGCCACTGCCTGCAGCTCGCCACCTCTTGCGAAATCGCTCAAACAACCTTGCATGCGAAAACTACTTGTATGAATGGGTTGCTCGTGCGATGAGGATTGCAATGGTATGACATGCATCAAGGGATTTGTGACTTTTGGTGGTGATTGGAAGGAGAGATGTGAAATGAACATGTACAAAGAGCTTGTTTGGGAGGGACTAGAAGTGAAGTGAGCTCTCTGTTGAAGAGGAGAGAGATGGCGTGAGAGATGGAAATGGCAGTGAGTGGGGAGGGTGCTTATTAAAGAAAGGAGGAAGTGGTAGCTTTGCTTTTCGAGGAGATGAGAGGTAAGATGAAAGGGCTACTGTTTAGCTGCTGCTATCCCAAATCCAATGGAAGGCATTAACGACAAAAGGAAAGAAGCTATACCGGAAATTCGATAAAGAAAAGGAGATCAAATGCTACAATTGCTTTAAATTTGGACACTTCGCATCCGAGTGCGAGAGACCCCAGAAGGGAAGAGCAAATGCAACCGAGAAGAACGATGACTCACTAGTCATGTTGATGCTTGAAGGTTGCGAACTGATGGAAGAGAAGGAAGAATGCTCCACCGAAGAAGTGACACTAGTGGAAGACGAGATGCAACTCCAACTCGGAGTAAACGAGGAAGATGTTGCAGGCGTCTGGTATCTGGATTCAGGAGCTAGCAATCACATGAGTGGAAGCAGAAGTCAATTTTCAGACATTGACACATCAGTTCGAGGCTCGGTGAGGTTGTATTAGACAGGTTGTATTAAACGTGGTATGATCCAGGTACAGAGACTCCAATGAGTTGAACAGTGAAAGCAAGGATTGGACATCAGTTTAGTTTAGTTTAGTAGAACAAAATATTAACAGCTAGAGAATCATGTGGGATACATTAACAGAAACCCTACAGCACATGCCAAATCAAATGCATGTTTGTTAATAATCCTAGCAGCACTGCTTGCATTTCAAGAAAAAGCAATAGGGGTAGGTACCTGGATGAAGAAGATGGCAATAGAGCTGCCGCGCAAACAAGAGATGTGGACGTAACGGTAAGGGGTGTGGTAGGTGGGGTACATCATGTCGCGCTTGGGAGCTTCGCAGCGCGGACGAAGTTTGATGAAGGCATCGGGCTGAAACGAAAACAACAAGAAGCAACCCGGTCCATTATTGTGGTGGAAGGTGTTGAAAAAGGTGAGCAAAGAGAAAGACCTTGTAACGCAATCCGGCAGTGACCTCCCATTCGAGGACGGACTTGTTGTAGATGCGGATGTGGGAGAGAAGGCGCGGCTCCTGCAATCCAAGGGGAAGGGAAAGTAAGTAGGTGAGAAGAAGAGAGTGAGTAGCTGTCTAACTGGGAGGGGGAGAAGAAGCAGCAAGAGGAGATGGTACGTTCAGCTTTAGCAAGATCCACTTCTTGTGTTGGTGGTTAGTGAAATAGTACAGGAGTCTCACAGAATATTAAAAACAGGTGCATCACTTTGAAATATCTAGAAGTGGAGTCTCTAAATAGGTCTCTACTCTTTAGCCTCATCATGTATTGTGAATGGTACCATAAATAAGATAAAGGAATAAAGAGTAGACTAAAAGTCTCCACAGAATTAATTTAAGATTTGTTGAGAGAATCCAACATTGGTATCAGATGAAGGTTTATTTTTCTCGTGCGCCGCGTGGAGTTTTTCCTGCGACCGGTCCTCGCGCACATCGCACCGTCCTCGCTCAGTGTGCTCGCACGGATTGATCTACACCGGCCATCATCAATCTTCCCGCTGCGTACGGCGACGAGAAGACAACTCGGAGACGTCCGTCCGCGCGGGAGGCACGGAAGTCGAACGAGGAAACTGGCGCGCACGTCCGCGCACACCGATCGAAGCCGTGAAGACCAGCGTCGTACAGGCCTGCGCGTGAAAAAAGAGAAATAAAATCTGCGTCGCTGGCAGATAGAAGCACCGAGATCAATCGGTTAAAACGTTGAAGCTTGACCAAGTGAAGAATAAAACAATCTTGCACGCGGATTGAGGTTTGCTAGATAAACTCCTTGCTGGGTGTTCACGAATCAGTTGCATTGATGGAAGTAAAATACAAAAATATCTTATTGACTTTATATGTTGATAATATTCTCATTATTTCTAATAACAAAAATATATTGATGGAAGTAAAAGCTTCGTTATCTTCTAAATTTGATATGAAAGAGATGGGAAAAGCTTACTATGTTTTGAGAATAAAAGTACATAGAGATCAAAATAAAAGGATTCTTGGGTTGTCCCAAAAGGCTTATGTTGTGGTTATGGACTAAACAGAGAGAGATGGTAGTAGAGAGTTAGGTGAACAATGCCTCTAGGGTTTCCCCTGCCCTGGATTTCATATATATACGGTTATCCGGGGAGTGTTTTACAGCTATACCCTTGCACTCAAATACCCCCTTTAGGGGTATACACGTTATTGTACATGTCCCATTTTAAGCCTTACAGCTTCCTGACAGGCTGGCTGGGTTTAAGTGGGGGCCATCCCTACAACATGAGCCTCTCATGGTGAAGGACTTCACAGGGCGAAGCCATATTGCCGAGCCACTTGGTCCCTTCCGTCCCTGCGGCCTGCGACCTCCTGTGATACCAAACAAGGCTAGGTCTTTGCTTGAGGTTGAAATTTCCGCCGAAGGCACCTCCGGCCGGAGACATGTCCGGGCAAGGGGCTTGTGCTTCGAGCGAAGCTTTTGGCTCTCAGCGGGTCTGGGATCGGAGCGGGGTGCGGAGGCCTTCCTTCTTATGCTGGGCCTGGCGGAGCACTGACTAGACCGACGGATGCGGAGCCGAGGGACGTCCTGATGCCGTCAGGCGGTTTCGTAGTTGTGTGCTCCGGGGTCGCCACGCCAAGTTGAAGGCGAGGTGCGACCACGTGCCTCATGGCTACGCAGGAACGCCTCCTCGTCACCTGGCGTGCGGCGTGCGCTGTCACCACCTTACGGGAGCTGGACCGTGCGCGGCGGTTCAGCTTCCGCTCATTGCTCTTCCGCCGCTTACGTTTCCCGATGGGGGGCACAACATGTATATATGTGACTTGTAGACTTGTGGTAGGTTAGCGGTCGCGCTTCCCGATTGTGGGGAGTGCCAACGGCTGGATCCCCACTGGTTGGGGCTGTTATGTCGTCGCACGGACTTCGCAGTCGGGGTGGTCTCTCGAGTTGCTGGGAGTTTCGATCGAGGCCGGCTCCAGTGGAGTCCTATCAAGAGGACGACAAATCTGCGCAGGACCGCACTCCTTGGATATTATTTGTGAGACGTTAAGCGCGTGAAGCAGGATATTTAGAATGTCAGGAACAAGGTACGAAGGTGCTCCCAGTGTGTGGAGGCGAGTCGGAGGCCCGACTGGGCCCAGAAATATAGGCCGAAGCAAGCGCCAGATCCCCCAAAGCCATCGAAGTCGAGGTGGTCTTCGGGCTTGCCGCCCGTTCTTGTGGTGGCGTAGCGAGGCGGCCCTCCGTGGGTGGCGAGGCCGAGGTCGGAGCCGAGTCTCCTTGCGGGAGCGGACACCCCGCCGAAGTTGCAGCTGAGGTTAACTGGCCCCTAGCCATCGCTGCTGCATTGATGGCCCCGAGAATCGTGCTGACCCGCAGCAGAGTGTGCGCCACGTCATGCGGCCCGTATTTATTCCCGAGGTCGCAGGTGCATGGCGGAAGGCGATTGGCGTGTCGTGCGCTGTCAGGCCATCACACAATCGCGGTCGTGCGTCCGTTTCCAACGGAAAACGACGCGCGTCAATGGCCGCGCCGCTTTGGCGTTAATCGGGGGAGGCGAGCGGTCCGCCTTCCGTCGGTTACATCTACCACGCGGTGCGGGAGGTGAGGGGTTTTAAATACCCCATTGCGGCGCCACACCATTCTCTTCCTCACGCCTTCTGCCCTCTTTTCCTCTGACGTGCTCTCTTGCCTTCTTTGTCGTCGTGTTGCCCCTGTTGTCGTTTAGTTCCCAGAGAGCAATGGCGCCGGCGAAGAACACGCTCAGCAAGTCGGCGACAACACCATCTCCCGGCGGTCGTCACCACTCGAGGTGAAGTATACACTCGAGGGACGCGATTCGACACTGGGAGACAAAATGGTGGGTGGCGGCAGAGAGAATGGAGGGTCCGCGCTCCCGCGTTTTGGGCCCGACGCTTGCGACGGAGGAGACGATCCACACCCTGCTGCGTGAAGGGAAGCTGACCAACCGTCGGGAGGTGCGGTTGCCAGCCAGCGACGAGACGGAACTGCGGCCCGAGTGGTCGGAGGCGGTCGTCTTTGTCGCTTATTTTGACGTCGGACTCCGCATCCCGGTCGCCATGATCGTCGGTGCCGTCTTGCGAACCTTCGGACATGAGCTGGCGCAGCTGACCCCGAACGCGATAGCCCGCCTAGCCGTGTATAGTTGGGCCTTGCGTGCAGAGGCGTGCTGGCCCAGCGCGTCGCTGTTCGCGCTTCTTCACGACGCACGGTGTCAGCCGAAGAAGCGAAAAGATGGGACGTTTTCCAACTTCGGCAGCGTCAACTTTGCCCTGCGGCCGGCGTGCGGGAAGCTCTTCCCTGCCAACTCGACCCGGGCGAAGTGGGAGTCAAACTGGATGAAGGTGGCGAGCGGTAGTGGCCTTGAGTGCTCAGGACGGTGGGTGGCGTTCAATACCACGCTTGGCACGGCGATTGACGGCGTGGACAGGCGGAGGGTGCGGAGGCTCGTAGGGGTCACCGCCCGCTTCAACATGCGCGACCTCGCTGAGGAGTTCGCCATGTACGGCGTAGCACTGCTTGCCGATGGATGGCGCATCATGCCTGAGAGCCTTCGGCGCGACAATGTTCGCCCGTCCGTGTCTTCGCTACCCAGACCCGCCGAACCCCGTAAGTCTCGGCGGCATCTTATTTTTCCCCTTGAGCCTATTGGACTTACCTTTGACCTTCGCCTATTGCCGCCTGTAGGGACTTCTTTGGAGGACACAGAGCATGCGGTGGGCGTGTTCCTTGGGCCGTATACGGCCAGGGAGCATGACCTGCGTGCAGCTGTGACTGCGGAGACGGGGCTGGGTCGGATAAACCGTGTGTGCGAGGTCCAAGGTATTCAAGTGCCAGAGCGTGCCACTCCGGCCCTGAGCCAGCCTCGCCGCTGAGATGATGATGCCGCAGGGGAGGGTCTGCCACCTCGTCGTAAGGCTCGGTCCTCCGTGGACACTCTTGGTGCGGTAGGCGCCAGCGCTCCCGGAAGTACCGCGGACGCCGAATTCAATTCGGCGAAGCGTGCCAATTCGGACCTGGGAGCGGGTGCGGGGGACGAGGGCAAGGGGTCGCTCGGTGGTTTTGGGGGCCAAGAGTGTATCGCGGACGATTGGGAGGGAGAGGCTGCGTCGCCCGCGGCGCTCGCTGAGGTCTGGCCGCCACCTATGGATGATGGTGGGGCGGAGTCCTCGCCCGCGGCGGTTTCCGAGGCGGTGCTACCACCTACGGAGGTTGCTGGAGCGAAGCCCCCACCTGCGGTGGTTACCGAGGCGAGGCCCCCGCCTTGTTCCCCTAAGGCGAAGTGGCCACGCGCACGATCACCTGCCCCCCCCAGGGGTCGGTTCGCTTTGGCGACCAAGGTCGAGAGCCTATGGGACTCTGACTCTGACACTGAGGCCCCCAGGCTTAAGGTCTTGGGGGGTTCCTCCTGGGCTGCGGCGACCGGGGCCAGGGATTTGTCTGGGTCAGACCCGGCTCGGGGGGCTTCCGCACGCGTAGGGCCGGCTTCGTCGACGGAGGCCGACATCCTCGCGATTCCCTCTGGGGCTGAGGGGACATTGCGACAGAGTCTGCCGACTGATGCCGTAGGTGAGCCCACCTTTCCTTCATAATGCCATGGTGCGCTCGTGGGTCTCTAATCATTGCATTGTATTATAACAGCACGCCTCCCCGAGCGCGAACCACCTTCGGGGCGCGGGGATGTTCCTTTGGGCGGGACGACCAGCTCCTAAAACTACCGTGGATGCTGCACGCCCAGGCCCGACAGCTACGGTCCCTCAATCGGAGGTGCCGGGGACGGGGCAAGGGGTCACGGATAACGCGGTTGTGGACCTGGATCACCAGACGTTGCTATCGTGCGGGTCGGAGCTCCTTGGAGGCATGCTGGCGGCCTCGGAGATGAGGGTGAGTGCCTGACTGCTTGGCGACACGTGGTCCTGTGGGAATTTACTGACTGCCTTGTCTTACAGACCCTCGCCCTGAGTCAGGCGTTGCGGGCAGCTCACGCCCGCGAGCGGAGCACGGTAGAGGATCGTCTGCACGCTGCCAAAGAGGCCCTTCGTGCGTCTGAGGAGGCGCACTCCGCAAAGGACGGCCGCATCCAACGTTGGAGGCGAAGCGTGTGGAGGCGATCTCATACGCCGAGGCGCTCGTGGCGGCGGCGCGGTGAGTGGCCGCGGAGGAACGAGACAGCCTGCTTGAGCAGATTGGTGCGTTGAAGAAGGAGAAAGGTTGTCTCACCGCGTCTCTTGGGGAGCGGGACCGAATCTTGGGCGACACCTCGGTGGCCGCATGGGATGCCATACTGGCTTTGGAGGGCGCCTTTGAATATCTTGTTGTCGAAGTGCCCCTCGTTCCTTCGGGCCCGAAGAGCTGTCGCGGACGCTGCGGCGGATCTGGGATGCGAACAACCTCGCTCGCGATGTTGCGATATCCTTTGGCAACCACTGCTCCTACATGACCTTGTGCCTGACGTGTGCACTACTGAGGCACCGGGGCTGCCGGCATGTCGAGGAGCTAGCGACCCCCAGCTGGAAATGCCGGCTGGGGACGGGTGATATCGGATGCTGTGCGCGTCGTTTGCCCCGCTGCTTGTGTTTTTCACGAGCGGATTTGGGAGTACATCGGGGAGGCCGCGTCGAAGGTGGAGCTGCGACGGACCATGTACGGCGAGGGGAGCCTCGGCCGCTGGTTGGACGAGGTCCCACGGCGCGACGAAGGTGGTACCGGCGCCTCGGGACGTGGTGCAGACCCACAGGTGTGACATCGGGGTTTTCGTGTGCTGGTGTGCGTTGTAATGCCTGCATCTCTTTTTGATGAATAAAGTGTGAACTGACCCCTATGTTATGACTAATGTGTTCCTGTGTTCGGGGCAGCCGCTTGATAGAAACCGGCAGCTTATTTCAGACTCCTGACCGACGGCGTCTCCGACGCTGGCGACGGGTCGAAGAGTCGCTGGATTTCTGGGCAGCCCGGGTCTCTTCGGGCGAGGCTTCGGCGCGGACGCCTACCAAGGACGAGCTGGCCGAATAGCGGCTGTGAGCGTCCGGGGACGCTTGTATGTTTGGTTTTTCCCGTGCCCACTTGTAAGCACCATCCAAGTAACGTGAAACGGGTATTAGTTCAAATATGCGTGGATGTTCCTTCACATTTGATTTTCAGCTTTCGGCAAATGTGTTCTAAAAATTAAAAATCTTCGGACTGGCCCGGTAAACCTGGAACGACTAGAAAAGCTGAAAATCATGTGCTATAGGTCACGCTTTCAGTCAAATGTGATGTGAGAAAAAAAATCCCCGGAGTCCTCAAGTAACCCCGGAACGACTAGAAAAGCGAAAAATCTTGAGCTATAGGTCACCCTTTCGGCCAAATATGCTGCGACAAAAAATCCCCGGAATCCTCCAGTAACACCGGAATGTTTAGAAAAGTTGAAAATCGTTAGCTGTAGGTCACGATTTCAGGCATATGTGCTCCGAAAAATAAAAATCCTTGGACTGCTCCGGTAACCCTGAAACGACTACAAAAGCTGAAATCGCGAGCTATAGGTCACGGCTTCGCCTAAATCTGCTCCGAGAAACAAAATTCGCCTGACTGCTCCGGTAACCGTTGAACGACGACGAAAGCTGAAAATCGTGAGCTATAGATCACGCTTTCGGCCAAATCTTCTCCCAGAAACAAAATTCCCCCGATGTGATATGCTGAAAATGTGAGCTATAGGTCATGCTTTCGACCAAATGTGATGCGGAAAAAAAATCTTCGGAGTCCTCTAGTAACCACGGAAAGACTAGAAAAGCGGAAAATCTTGTGCTATGGGTCACCCTTTCGGTCAATGTGTTGTGACAAAAATCCCTGGAATCCTCCGGTAAGACCGGAAGTTTAGAAAAGTTGAAAATTGTGAGCTATAGGTCACGCTTTCGACCAAATCTGCACCGAGAAACAAAAAATCGTTGGAATGCTCCGGTAACCCTGGCATGACTAGAAAAGCTGAAAACGTGAGCAGGTGACGCTTTCGACCAAATCTGCCTCAAGAAACAAAAAATTGTCGAAATGCTCGGTAACCCTGGCACGACTAGAAAAGCTGAAAATCGTGAGCTATAGGTCACGCTTTCGGCCAAATGTGCTCCGAAAAATAAAAATCCGCAAACTGGCCCGGTAACCCTATAACGACTAGAAAAGCTGAAAATCGTGAGCTATAGGTACGCTTTCAGCAAATGTGCACCGAAAATAAAAGTCCCAAACTGGCCCGGTAACCTTAGAACGACTAGGAAAGCTAAAAATTGTGAGCTATAGGTCACGTTTTCGGCCAAATCTGTCCCAAAATATAAAAATACCCGAACTGCGCTGGTAACCATGGAACGGCTAGAAAAGCTGAAAATCGTGAGCAATAGGTACGCTTTCGGCAAATATGCTCCGAAAAATAAAAATCCCCAGACTTCTCTGGTAACCTCGGAACGACTAGAAAAGCTGAAATCGTGAGCTATAGGTCAAGCTTTCGACCAAATCAGACCTAAGAAACAAAAATCGTGGAAATTCTCCGGTAACCCTGGCACAACTAAAAAAGCTGAATATAGGTCACGCTTCCGGCCGAATGTGCTTCAAAATATAAAAATACCCGGACGGCTCTGGTAACACTGGAACGACCAGAAAAGCTGAAAATCGGGAGCTATATGTAGGCTTTCGGCAAATGTGCTCCGAAAATTAAAAATCCCCGGACTGGCCCGATAACCCTGGAACGACTAGAAAAGCTGAAAATCATGTGCTATAGATCACGCTTTCAGCCAAATGTGATACGGGAACAAAATCCCCGGAGTCCTCAAGTAACCCCTAAACGACTAGAAAAGCGGAAAATCTTGAGCTATAGGTCACCCTTTCGGCCAAATGTGTTGCGACAAAAATCCCCGGAATCCTCCGGTAACACCAGAACATTTAGAAAAGTTGAAAATCGTTAGCTATATGTCATGATTTCTAAATATTTTTAGAATTATTGTGAATCCATTCCAATCGATATTGAGTAATCAAATCCTTCAATTCACAGTTTTTGAGATCTTTTAAAAAGTGGATTAATCGGACGAGGATAAAGACGGTTACCAGAGCAGTCTAGGTATTTTTATATTTTAGAACAGATTTGGCCGAAAATGTGACCTATAGCTCACAATTTTCAGCATTTCTCGTCGTTCTAGGGTTACCTGGCCAGTCTAGGGATTTTTATTTTTGGATCACATTTGGCCGAAAGAGTGATCAATAGCTGACAATTTTCGACTTTTATTGTTGTTCCAGGGTTACCGGAGCATTCCAGGGATTTTTGTTTTTCAGAGCATATTTGGCCAAAAGCGTGATCTATAGCTCACGATTTCAGCTTTTCTTGTCATTCTGGCTTTACCGGAGCAGTTCGGGGATTTTAAATTCTCGGAGCACATTTGCACGAAAGCGTGACCTATAGCTAACGATTTTCAACTTTTCTAAACGTTCCGGTGTTACCGGAGGATTCCGGGGATTTTTATCGCAGCACATTTGGCCGAAAGGGTGACATATAACTCAAGATTTTTCGCTTTTCTAGTCGTTCCAGGGTTACTTGAGGACTCTGTGGATTTTTTTCTCACATCACATTTGGCTGAAAGCGTGACCTATAGCACATGATTTTCAGCTTTTCTAGTCGTTCCAGGTTTACTGGGCCATTCCGAGGATTTTTAATTTTCGGAGCATATTTGCCGAAAGCCTACCCATAGCTCATGATTTTTAGCTTTTCTAGTCGTTCCAGGGTTACCGTAGCATTCCAGGGATTTTTATTTTTTGGAGCAAATTTGGCCAAAAGGGTGAGCTATAGCTAACGATTTCAGGTTTTCTAGTCGTTTCGGGGTTACCGGGGCAGTCCGGGGATTTTTAATTTTCAGAGCACATTTGGCCGAAAGCGTAACCTATAGCTCACGATTTTCAACTTTTCTAGTCGTTGCATGGTTACCGGAGCATTCCGGGGATTTTTTTTCTCAGAGCAGATTCGGCCGAAAGCCTGACCTATAGCTCACGATTTCAGCTTTTCTACTCGTCCCGGGCTTACTGGAGCAGTCCAGGGATTTTTATTTTTCGGAACACATTTCCCCGAAAGCATGACCTATAGCTAACGATTTTCAACTTTTCTAATCGTTCTGGTGTTACCGGAGGATTCCGTGGATTTTTGTCGCATCACATTTGGCCGAAAGACCGACCCATAGCTCAAGTTTTTCGCTTTTCTAATTGTTCCGGGGTTACTGGAGGACTCCAGGGATTTTTTTCCGCATCACATTTCGCCGAAAGCGTGACATATAACTCACGATTTTCAGCTTTTCTAGTCATTACAGGGTTACCGGAGCACTCAGACGATTTTTCTTTCTCGGGGCATATTTGGTCAAAAGCGTGACCTATAGCTCACCATTTCAGCTTTTCTAGTCATTCCGGGTTACCGGAGTAGTCCGGGGATTTTTATTTTTCGGAGCACATTTGCCGAAAGCGTACCTATAGCTCACGATTTTCAACTATCCTAGTCGTTGCAGGGTTACCGGTGCAGTCCAGGTATTTTTATATTTCAGAACACATTTGGTTTAAAGCGTAACCTATAACTCACGATTTTCAGCTTTTCTAGTCGTTCTAGGGTTTCCGAGCCAGTCTGAGACTCTAATTTTTCGGAGCACATTTGGCCAAAAGAGTGAGTTATAGCTCACGATGTTCAACTTTTCTAGTCATTACGAGGTTACTGGAGCATTCCGGAGACTTTTGTTTCTCGGAGCAAATTTGGGAGAAAGCGTGACCTATAGCTCACGATTTCAGCTTTTCTGGTCGTTCCGGGGTTATCGGAGCAGTGCGGAGATTTTTATATTTCGGAGCACATTTGCACAAAAGCGTGACTTATAGCTAACGATTTTCAACTTTTCTAAACGTTTCGATGTTACCGGAGGATTCCAGGGATTTTTATCGCATCACATTTGGTCGAAAGCGTGACCTGTAGCTCACGATTTCAGCTTTTCCAGTCGTTCCGAGGTTACCGGAGTAGTCCGGGGATTTCTGTTTCTCGGATTTTCAGCTTTTCTTGTCGTTCTAGGGTTACCGGGCCTGTCTGGGGATTCTTATTTTTCGGAGCACATTTGGCCGGAAGAGTGACCTATAGCTCACGATTTTCATCTTTTCTAGTTGTTCAAGGGTTACCGGAGCAGTCGGGGGAATTTTTGTTTCCTGGAGAAGATTCGGCCGAAAGCGTACCTATAGCTCACGATTTTCAGCTTTTCTAGTCGTTCCGGTGTTTCCAGAGCGGTCCGGGTATTTTTATTTTTTGAAACATATTTGGCCGAAAGCATTACCTATAACTCACGATTTTCAGCTTTTCTAGTCGTGCCAGTGATACCGGAGCATTCCGACAATTTGGTCGAAAGCGTGACCTATAGCTTATGATTTCAGTTTTTCTAGTCGTTCTAGGGTTACTGGAGTAGTCCGTGGATTTTTATTTTTCGGAGCACATCTGCCGAAAGCGTACCTATAACTCATTATTTTCTGCTTTTCTAGTCGTTCCAGGGTTACCGGTGCAGTTCGGGTATTTTTATATTTTGGAACACATTTGGCCGAAAGTGTGATATATAGCTCACGATTTTTAGCTTTTCTAGTCGTTCCACGGTTACTGGGCCAGTCTGCGGATTTTTATTTTTCGGAGCACATTTGGCCGAAAGAGTGACGTACAACTCACGATTTTCAACGTTTCTAGTCGTTCCGGGATTACCAGAGTATTCCAGGGATTTCTGTTTCTCGAAGCAAATTTGGCCGAAAGCGTGACCTATAGCTCTCGATTTCAGGTTTTCTAGTCGTTCCGGAGTTATCGGAGCAGTCCGGGGATTTTTATTTTTCGAAACACATTTGCACGAAAGCGTGACCTACAGGTAACGATTTTCAACATTTCTAATCGTTCCGGTGTTACTGGAGGATTCCGTAGATTTTTGTCGCATCACATTTGGCCGAAAGGCTGACCCATAGCTCAAGATTTAACGCTTTACTACTCTTTCCGGGGTTACTAAAGGACTCCGGGGATTTTTTTTTCCGCATCACATTTGGCCGAAAGCGTGACCCATAGGGGGAATTCTGTTTCTCAGAGTAGATTTGGCCGAAATCGTGACCTATTCCTCACGATTTTCAGCTTTTCTAGTCGTTTCATGGTCACCGGGGCAATCTGGGGTTTTTTATTTTTCGGAATACATTTTGCCAAAAACGTAACTTAAAGCTCACAATTTTCAGCTTTTCTAGTCGTTCTGGAGTTACCGGAGGATTCCAGGGATTTTCATTCGCATCACATTTGGCCGAAAGCGTGAATAGCTCACGATTATCAGTTTCCTTGTCGTTCAACGGTTACGGGAGCCGTCGGCGTGTTTTTGTTTCTCGGAGCAGATTTGGCCGAAAGCGTGACCTATAGCTCACGATTTTGAGCTTTTCCGTGGATCGCTCGTTACCGCATGCACGGGATTTTTACTTTTCGAGACATTGGTGAAAGCGTGATCGATAGCTCACGCTTTCGCTTTTCTAGTCGCTCGGGTTACTCGACGAGTGCGGGATTTTATTTTCGGGTATATTTGGCGGCGTGACGATAGCTCACGATTTCCAGCTTTTCTAGTCGTTCCAGTGTTACCGGGCTAATCCGGGGATTTTTATTTTTCGAAACATATTTGGCCGAAAGCGTGACCTATAACTCATGATTTTCAGCTTTTTTAGTCGTGCCAGGGTTTGTGGAGCATTCCGACAATTTTCTTTTCTCGGGGTAGATTTAGTCGAAAGCGTGACCTATAGCTCACGACTTCAGTTTTTCTAGCCGTTCTGGGGTTACCGGAGCAGTCCAGGCATTTTTATTTTTCGGAGCACATTTGCTCGAAAGCGTGACCTATAGCTAACGATTTTCAACTTTTCTAAACATTCTGGTGTTACCAGAGGATTCTAGGAATTTTTATCGCATCACATTTGGCCAAAAGGGTGACTCATGGCTAAAGATTTTCCGTTTTTCTAGTCGTTCCGGGGTTACTGGAGGACTCTGGGGATTTTTTTCTACATCACATTTGGCCGAAAGTCTCACCTATAGCTACCGATTTCAGCTTTTCTAGTCGACCTGGAGTTACCAGAGCAGTCCGGGGAGTTTTATTTTTCGGAGCACATTTGGCCGAAAGCGTGAATTGCAACTCACATTTTTGAGCTCTTCTAGTCATTTTGGGTTTGCCACAGCTGTCAAGGTATTTTTATTTTACGGAGCAAATTTGGCCAAAAGCACAATTTCAGCTTTTCTAGTCGTTTGAGTTCTTGTGGGACTCCTGTACTTTTTTCATCACATTTATCGGCGTGACCTATAGCTCACGATTTTTAGCTTTTCTAGTCGTTCAACGATTGCCGGAGCAGTCGGGGGAATTTTGTTTCTCGGGGCAGATTTGGTCGAAAGACTAATCTATAGCTCACGATGTTCAGCTTTTCTAGTCATTCCAGGGTTACCGGCGCAGTACAGGTATTTTTATATTCTGGGGCAGATTTGGCCGAAAACCTAACAAGCTCACGATTTTCAACTTTTCTAGTAATTGTAGGGTTAACGGGCCAGTCTAGGGATTTTTATTTTTTGAAGCACATTTGGCCGAAAGCGTGATCTATAGCTCACGATTTTCAGCTTTTCTTGTCGTGCCAGCGTTGCCGGAGCATTCCGATGATTTTTTTTTCTCGGGGCAGATTTTGTCAAAACCGTGACCTGCACACGATTTCAGCTTTTTAGTCGCTCCGGGGTTACCGGACCACCGTGGATTTTATTTTGAGCACATTTGGCCAAAAGCGTAACCTATAGCTCACGATTTTCAGCTTTTCTATTCGTTCCGGGGTTACCGGGCCACGATTTTCGTCTTTTCTAGTCGTGCCAGCGTTACCGGAGCATTCCGATGATTTTTTGTTTCTCGGGGCAGATTTGGTCGAAACCGTGATCTGCACACGATTTCAGCTTTTTAGTTGCTCGGTTACCTGGGACCATCGTGGATTTTTATTTTTCGAAGCACATTTGGCCAAAAGCGTAACCTATAGTTCACGATTTTCAGCTTTTCTATTCGTTCCGGGGTTACCGGGCCTGTCTAGGGATTTTTATTTTTCGGAGCACATTTGGTCGAAAGCGTGACTTATAGCTCACGATTTTCAGCTTTTCTAGTCGTTCCAGGGTTGCCGGGCCAGTCCGGGGATTTTTAATTTTCGGAGCACTTTTGCCGAAAGCGTACCTATAGCTCACAATTTTCAGCCTTTCTAGTCGTTCCGGTTTCCTGACCGTCTTTGGGATTTTTATTTTTCGAAGCACATTTGGCCAAAAGCGTGACCTATAACTCCCGATTTTCAGCTTTTCTAGTCGTGTAGGGTTACCGGAGCATTCCGACGATTTTTCTTTCTCAGGCCAGATTTGGTCGAAGCGTGACCTATAGCTCACGATTTCAGCATTTCTAGTCGTTGCGGGTTTATCGGAGTAGTCCGTAGATTTTTATTTTTCGGAGCACATTTCCCGAAAACGTACCTATAGCTCACGATTTTCAGCTTTTCTACTCGTTGTACGGTTACCGGGCAAGTCTGGGTATTTTATATTTTTGAACAGATTTGGCCGAAAGCCTAACTATAGCTCACGATTTCAGCTTTTCTAATCGTTCCGAGGCTACCGGAGTAGTCATGGATTTTTATTTTTCGGAGCGCATTTGCCGAAAACGTACCTATAGCTCATGATTTTCAGCTTTTCTAGTCGTGCCAGCGTTACCGGAGCATTCCAACGATTTTTTGTTTCTCGGGGCATATTTGGTCGAAAGCGTTACCAGGCCAGTCTGGGGATTTTTTTTCGGAGCACATTAAGCCGAAAGAGTGATCTATACCACACGATTTTCAACTTTTCTAGTCGTTCTAGAGTTAACGGAGCAATCCAGGGATTTTTATTTTTTGGAGCACAATTGGCTGAAAGCGTGACCTATAGCTCACGATTTCAACTTTTCTTGTCGTTCCGGTGTTACCAGAGCAGTCTGGGGATTTTTATTTTTCGAAGCACATTTGCACGAAAGTGTGACCTATAGCTAACGATTTTCATCTTTTCTAAATGTTCCGGTGTTACCGGAGGATTCCACGGATTTTTGTCGCATCACATTTGGCCGAAAGGGTGACCCGTAGCTCAAGATTTTCCGCTTTTGTAGTCGTTCCGGGGTTATTGGAGGACTCCGGAGATTTTTTTTTTGAATCACATTTGGCCAAAAGCGTGACCTACAGCTCACGATTTTCAGTTTTTCTAGTTGTTCAAGGGTTCTTTGAGCGATCGGTGAATTTTGTTTCGGCGATTTGGCGGCGTGACTAGGTCACGATTTCAGCTTTTCTAGTCATCCCGCGGTTACCCGAGCAGTTTGGGGATTTTTATTTTTTGAAGCAAATTTGGGCGAAAGCGTGACCTTCACGATTTTCAGCTTTTCTAATCGTTCGAGGGTTATCGGACATGTGCACGGATTTTTATTTTTTGGAGCACATTTGGTCGAAAGCGTGACCAGTAGCTCACATTTTAGCTTTTCTAGTCGTTCCGGTGTTTCCACACCAGTGCGGGGATTTTTATTTTTCGTAGCACATTTGGCCGAAAGCGTAACGTATAGCACACGATTTTCAGGTTTTCTAGTCGTTCCAGGATTACCGGGCCAGTCCAGGGATTTTTAATTTTTGGAGCACATATGCCGAAAGCCTACCTATAGCTCAAGATTTTCAGCTTTTCCAGTCGTTCCGGAGTTACCAGAGCCGTCTGGGTATTTTCTTTTTTTGAAGCACGTTTTGCAGAAAGCATGACCTATATTCAGCTTTTTTAGTCGTGCCAGGGTTACCGGAGCATTTCGACGATTTTTGTTTCTCGGGGCTGATTTGGTCGAAAGCTTGACCTATAGCTCACGATTTCAGCTTTTCTAGTCGTTCCGGGGTTACCGGAGTAGTCCGTGTATTTTTATTTTTCGGAGCACATTTGTCGAAAGCGTACTTATAGCTCACGATTTCAGCTTTTCTAGTCATTCCACGGTTACCGGAGCAGTCCGGGTATTTTCATATTTCGGAATAGATTTGGCCGAAAACGTGTCATATAACTCACGATTTTCAGCTTTTGTAGTCGTTCTAAGGTTACCAGGCCAGTTTGGGGATTTTTATTTTTCGGAGCACATTTAGCCGAAAGACTAATCTATAGCTCACGATGTTCAGCTTTTCTAGTCATTCCGTGGTTACCGCGTGTGTATGTATTTTTATATTCTGGGGCAGATTTGGCCGAAAACCTGACAAGCTCACGATTTTCAACTTTTCTAGTAATTATAGGGTTACCGGGCCAGTCTGGGGATTTTTATTTTTTGAAGCACATTTGGCCGAAAGCGTGATTTATAGCTCACGATTTTCGGCTTTTCTTGTCGTGCCAGCGTTACCGGAGCATTCCGATGATTTTTTTTCTCGGGGCAGATTTGGTCGAAACCGTGACCTGCACACGATTTCAGCTTTTTAGTCGCTCCGAGGTTACCGGACCAGTCCAGGGATTTTTATTTTTCGGAGCACATTTGGCCAAAAGCGTAACCTATAGTTCACGATTTTCAGCTTTTCTATTCGTTCCGGGGTTACCGGGCCTGTCTAGGGATTTTTATTTTTCGGAGCACATTTGGCCGAAAGCGTGACTTATAGCTCACGATTTTCAGCTTTTCTAGTCGTTCCAGGGTTGCCGGGCCTGTCCGGGGATTTTTAATTTTCGGAGCACTTTTGCCGAAAGCGTACCTATAGCTCACAATTTTCAGCCTTTCTAGTCGTTCCGGGGTTTCCGGATCTGTGCTGGGATTTTTATTTTTCGAAGCACATTTGGCCAAAAGCGTGACCTATAACTCCCGATTTTCAGCTTTTCTAGTCGTGCTGGGTTACTCGACGAGTACGGGGATTTTTTTTCGGAGCACATTTGGCCGAAAGCGTGACCTATAGCTCACGATTTTTAGCTTTTCTAGTCGTTCCAAGGTTACCGGGCCAGTCCGGGGATTTTTATTTTTCGAAGCACATTTGGCCGAAAGCGTCACCTATAACTCCCGATTTTCAGCTTTTCTAGTCAAGCCAGGGTTACCGTAGCATTCCGTCGATTTTTGCTTCTCGGGGCAGATTTGGTCGAAAGCATGACCTATAGCTCACGATTTCAGCTTTTCTAGTCGTTCCGGGGTTAACGGAGCAGTCCAGGGATTTTTATTTTTTGGAGCACATATGCTCGAAAGCATGACCTATAGCTAACGATTTTTCGTTTTTCTAAACATTCTGGTGTTACTGGAGGATTGAAGGGATTTTTGTCGCATCATATTTGGCCAAAAGGGTGACCCATAGCTCAAGATTTTTCGCTTTTCTAGTTGTTCCGGGGATTTTTATTTTTCGAAGCACATTTGGCCGAAAGCAACTGACGATTTTCAGCTTTTCTAGTCGTTCCAGGGTTACCGGTGCATTCCGTCGATTTTTTTGCTCAGGGCAGATTTGGTCGAAAGCGTGACCTATAGCTCACAATTTCAGCTTTTCTAGTCGTTCCGGGGTTACCAGAGCAGTCCAGGGATTTTTATTTTTGGGAGCATATTTGCTCGAAAGCTTAACCTATAGCTAACGATTTTCAACTTTTCTAAACATTCTGGTGTTACCGGAGGATTCCAGGGATTTTTGTCACATCACATTTGGCCAAAAAGGTGACCCATAGCTCGAGATTTTCCGCTTTTCTAGTCGTTCCGGGGTTACCGGAGGACTCTGGAGATTTTTTTTCCGCATCACATTCCCGATTTCAGCTTTTCTAGGCGTCCTGGAGTTACCAGACCAGTCCGTGGAGTTTTGTTTCTCGGAGCACATTGGGCCGAAATCGTGAATTATAACTCACGATTTCAGCTTTTCTAGTCATTTTGGAGTTACCATAGCTGTCCAGGGATTTTATTTTTCGGAGCACATTTGCACAAAAGTGTGACTTGTAGCTAACGATTTTCAACTTTTCTAAACGTTTCGATGTTACCGGAGGATTCCAGGGATTTTTATCGCATCACATTTGGTTGAAAGCGTGACCTATAGATCATGATTTCGGTCTTTCTTGTCGTTCCGAGGTTACCGGAGTAGTCCGAGGATTTTTATTTTTCGGAGCACATTTGCCAAAAGCGTACCTATAGATCGTAATTTTCAGCTTTTCTTGTCGTTTTAGGGTTACCGGGCCAGTCTGGGGATTTTTATTTTTCGAGCACATTTGGCCGGAAGAGTGACTTATAGGTCACGATTTTCAGTTTTTCTAGTTGTTCAAGGGTTACCAGAGCAGTCGGGGGAGACGAAAGCGTAACTATAGCTCACGATTTTCAGCTTTTCTAGTCAATTCGGTGTTTCCAGAGCGGTCCGGGTATTTTTATTTTTTGAAGCACATTTGGCCAAAAGTATGACCTATAACTCACGATTTTCAGCTTTTCTAGAAGTGCCAGTGATACCGGAGCATTCCGACGATTTGTTCGAAAGCGTGACCTATAGCTTATGATTTCAGTTTTTCTAGTCGTTTCAGGGTTACCGGAGTAGTCCGTGGATTTTTATTTTTTGGAGCACATCTGCCGAAAGCATACCTATAACTCATTATTTTCTGCTTTTCTAGTCGTTCTAGGGTTACCGGAGCAGTCCGGGTATTTTTATATTTTGGAACGCATTTGGCTGAAAGAGTGACATATAGCTCACGATTTTTAGCTTTTATAGTCGTTCCAGGGTTACTGGACCAGTGTGGGGATTTTTATTTTACGGAGCATATTTGGCCGAAAGAGTGACCTACAACTCACGATTTTCAAAGTTTCTCAGAGCAGATTTGGCCGAAAGCGTGACCTATACCTCACGATTTTCAGCAATTCTAGTCGTTTCGTAGTTACCAGGGCAGTCTGTGGATTTTTATTTTTCGAAGTACATTTTGCAAAAAACGTGACCTAAAGCTCACAATTTTCAGCTTTTCCAGTCGTTCTGGAGTTACCGGAGGATTTCAGGGATTTTCTTTCGCATCACATTTGGCCGAAAGCGTGAATAGCTCACGATTTTCATTTTCCTTGTCGTTCAACAGTTAGCGGAGCAGTAGGTGTAATTTGGTTTCTCGAAGCAGATTTGGCCGAAAGCGTGACCTATAGCTCACGATTTTGAGCTTTTCTACTCGCTCTGGGGTAACAGCAGTACTACGGGGATTTTTACTTTTCGGAGCACAATCGGCTGAAAGCGTGACGTACAGCTCACGATTTTACCTTTTCTAGTCGTTCTGGGGTTACTCGACGAGTGCAGGGATTTTTATTTTTTGGAACATATTTGGCCGAAAGCGTGACGTAGAGTACACGATTTTCAGCTTTTCAGGTTGTTCCAGGATTATCGGGCCAGTCCGGGGATTTGTAATTTTCGGAGCACATATGCCGAAAGCCTACCTATAGCTCACAATTTTTAGCTTTTCTAGTCGTTCCGGAGTTACCAGAGCCGTTCGGGTATTTTCATTTTTTGAAGCACATTTTGCCGAAATCATGACCTATATTCAGCTTTTTTAGTCGTCCCAGGGTTACCGGAGCATTTCGACAATTTTTGTTTCTCGGGGCCGATTTGCTCGAAAGCTTGACCTATAGCTCACGATTTCAGCTTTTCTAGTCGTTCCGGGGTTACCGGAGTAGTCCGTAGATTTTTATTTTTCAGAGCACATTTGTCGAAAGCGTACTTATAGCTCGCGATTTTTAGCTTTTCTAGTCGTTCCATGGTTACCAGAGCAGTCCGAGTATTTTCATATTTTGGAACAGATTTGGCCGAAAATGTGTCCTATAGCTTACGATTTTCAGCTTTTCTAGTCGTTCTAAGTTTACCGGACCAGTTTGGGGATTTTTATTTTTCGGAGCACATTTAGCCGAAAGACTAATCTATAGCTCACAATTTTCAGCTTTTCTAGTCATTTCAGGGTTACCGGCACAGTCCAGGTATTTTTATATTTTGGAGCAGATTTGGCCGAAAACATGACTTATAGCTCACGATTTTCAACTTTTCTAGTAGTTGTAGGGTTACCGGGCTAGTCTGGGGATTTTTATTTTTTGAAGCACATTTGGCCGAAAGCGTGATCTATAGCTCACGATTTTCGGCTTTTCTAGTCGTGCCAGCGTTACCGGGGCATTCCGATGATTTTTTGTTTCTCGGGGCAGATTTGGTCGAACGGGTGACCTATAGCTCACGATTTTCAGCTTTTCTAGTCATTCAACAGTTCTGGGAGCGGTCGGGAATTTTGTTTCTGGGCGATTTATCGGCGTGACCTATAGCTCACGATTTTCAGCTTTTCTAGTCGTTTCGGGGTTACCGGTGCTGTCCGAGGATTTTTATTTCTCGGAGCACATTTGGCCGAAAGCGTGACCTATATCTCACGATTTTCAGCTTTTCTAGTCGTTCCGAGGTTACCGGACCTATTCAGGGACTTTTATTTTTCAGAGCACATTTGAACGAAAGTGTGACCTATAGCTCTAGATATTCAGCTTTTCTAGTCGTTCAGAGTTACCATGCCAAACCGGGGATTTTTAATTTTTGGAGCATATTTGCCGAAAACGTACCTATAGCTCACGTTTTTCAGCTTTTCTAGTCGTTCTGGTGTTTCTAGAGCGGTCCGGGTATTTTTATTTTTCAAAGCACAATTGCCAAAAGCGTGACCTATAACTCAGGATTTTCAGCTTTTCTAGTCGTGCCAGTTTTACCGGAGCATTCCGACAATTTTTGTTTCTCGGGGCAGATTTGGGGGAAAGCGTGACCTATATCTCACGATTTCAGCTTTTCTAGTCGTTCCGGGGTTATCGGAGCAGTCTGGGGATTTTTATTTTTTGAAGCACATTTGCACAAAAGATTGATGTATAGCTAACGATTTTCAACTTTTCTAAACGTTTCGATGTTATCGAAGGATTCCAGGGATTTTTATCGCATCACATTTTGCCGAAAGGGTAACATATAACTCGATATTTTCCGCTTTTCTTGTCGTTCCAAGATTACCGGAGTAGTCCGGGAATTTTTATTTTTCAGAGCACATTTGCCGAAAGCGTACCTATAGATCACGATTCTCATCTTTTCTTGTCGTTCTAGGGTTACCGGGCCTATCTGGGGATTTTTATTTTTCGGAGCACATTTGGCCGAAGAGTGACCTATAGCTCACGATTTTCAGCTTTGCTATTTGTTCAAGGGTTACTAGAGTAGTCTCGGGAATTTTGTTTTTAGGAGAAGATTCGGCTGAAAGCGTACTTATAGCTCACGATTTTCAGCTTTTCTAGTCGTTCCAGTGTTTCCAGAGTGCTCTGAATATTTTTATTTTTTTGAAGCACATTTGGCCGAAACCATGACCTATAACTCACGATTTTCAGCTTTTCTAGTCGTGCCAGTGATACTGGAGCATTCCGACGATTTGGTCGAAAGCATGACCTATAACTCATGATTTCAGTTTTTCTTTTGATTTTTCGAAGCACATCTGCCGAAAGCGTACCTATACCTCATGATTTTCTACTTTTCTAGTCGTTCCAGTGTTACCGGAGCAGTCCGGATATTTTTATATTTTGGAACATATTTGGCCGAAAGTGTGACCTATACCTCACGATATTTACCCTTTCTAGTCGTTCCAGGGTTACTGGGCCAGTCTGGGATTTTTTTTCGGAGCACATTTGGCCGAAAAAGTGACCTACAGCTCACGATTTTCAACGTTTCTAGTCGTTCCGGGGTTACTGGAGCATTCTGGGGATTTTTGTTTCTCAGAGCAAATTTAGTCGAAAGCGTGACCTATAGCTCACGATTTCAGCTTTTCTTGTCGTTTCGGAGTTATCGAAGAAGTGAAGGGATTTTTATTTTTTGGAGCACATTTGCACGAAAGCGTCACCTATAGGTAACGGTTTTCAACTTTTCTAATCGTTCCGGTGTTACCGGAGGATTCCATGGATTTTTGTCGCATGACATTTGGCCGAAAGGCTGACCCATAGCTCAATATTTTCCGCTTTTTTAGTCGTCCCGGGGTTACTGGAGGACTCTGGGAATTTTTTTCCGCATCACATTTGGCCGAAAGCATGACCTATACCCCACGATTTTCAGCTTTTTTAGTCGTTTCGTTGTTACCGGGGCAGTCTGTGAATTTTTATTTTTCGAAGTACATTTCGCCAAAAACGTAACCTAAAGGTAACAATTTTCAGCTTTTCCAGTCGTTCTGGAGTTACCGGAGGATTCCAGGGATTTTCTTTCGCATCACATTTCGCCAAAAGCGTGAGTAGCGCACGATTTTCAGTTTCCTTGTCGTTGAACGGTTACCGGAGCAGTCAGCGTAATTTTGTTTCTCGGAGCTGATTTGGCCGAAAACGTGACCTAGTTCACGATTTTGAGCTTTTCTAGTCGTTCTGGGGTTACTCGACGAGTGCGGGGATTTTTATTTTTCGGAGCATATTTAGCCGAATGTGTGACGTATAGCTCACGATTTTCAATTTTTCTAGTCGTTCCAGGGTTACCATGCTAGTCCGGGGATTTTTATTTTTCGAAGCACATTTGGCCGAAAGCGTAACCTATAACTCACGATTTTCAGATTTTCTAGTCGCGCTAGGGTTACCGGAGCATTACGATAATTTTTGTTTCTTGGGGCAGATTTGGTCGAAAGTGTGACCTATACCTCAACGAGTGCGGGAATTTTTATTTTTTGGAGCATATTTAGCCGAAAGTGTGACGTATAGCTCACGATTTTCAGCTTTTCTAGCCGTTCCAGGGTTACCAGGCCAGTCCAGAGATTTATATTTTTTGAAGCATATTTGGCCGAAAGCGTGACCTATAACTCACGATTTTCAGCTTTTCTAGTCGTGCCAGGGTTACCGGAGCGTTCCGACAATTTTTCTTTCACATGGCAGATTTGGTCGAAAGCGTGACCTATAGCTTACATTTTCAGCTTTTCTAGTTATTCTGGGGTTACCGGAGCGGTACAGGCATTTTTATTTTTCGGAGCACATTTGCTCGAAACCGTGACCTATAGCTAACGATTTTCAACTTTTCTAAACATTCTGGTGTTACCGGAGGATTCTAGGGACTTTTGTCGCATCACATTTCGCTTTTCTAGTCGTTCCAGGGTTACTGGAGGACTCTGGGGATTTTTTTTCTGCATCACATTTGGCCGAAAGTGTGACCTATAGCAACCGATTTCAGTTTTTCTCGCCGTCCTGGACTTACCAGAGCAGTCCGGGGAGTTTTATTTTTCGGAGCACATTTGGCCGAAAGCATGAATTATAACTCACGTTTTTGAGCTTTTCTAGTCATTTTGGGTTTACCACAACTGTACAGGTATTTTTATTTTAAGGAGCAAATTTGGCCGAAAGCGTGATCTATAGCTCACGATTTCAGCTTTTCTAGTCATTCCGGGGTTACTGGAGGACTCCGGGGATTTATTTCGCATCATATTTGGCCTAAAGCATGACCTATAGCTCACGATTTTGAGCTTTTCTAGTCGTTCAACTACACGGAGCGATCGGGAATTTTGTTTCGTAGGATTTATGGCGGCGTGACCTATTGCTCACGATTTTCAGCTTTTCTAGTCGTTTCGGGGTTACCGGTGCTGTCCGAGGATTTTTATTTCTCGGAGCACATTTGGCCGGAAGCGTGACCTACATCTCATGATTTTCAGCTTTTCTAGTCGTTCCGAGGTTACCGGACCTGTTCAGGGATTTTATTTTTCAGAGCACATTTGAACGAAAGTGTGACCTATAGCTCTAGATATTCAGCTTTTCTAGTCGTTCCAGAGTTACCATGCTAAGCCGGGGATTTTTAATTTTTTGAGCATACTTGCCGAAAACGTACCTATAGCTCACGTTTTTCAGATTTTCTAGTCGTTCTGGTGTGTCAAGAGCGGTACGGTTATTTTTATTTTTCAAAGCACAATTGGCAAAAGCGTGACCTATAACTCACGATTTTCAGCTTTTCTAGTCGTGCCAGTTTTACCGGAGCATTACGACAATTTTTGTTTCTCGGGGCAGATTTGGGGGAAAGCGTGACCTATATCTCACGATTTCAGCTTTTCTAGTCGTTCCGGGGTTATCGAAGCAGTCCGGGGATTTTTATTTTTTGAAGCACATTTGCACAAAAGATTGATATATAGCTAACGATTTTCAACTTTTCTAAACGTTTCGATGTTACCGAAGGATTGCAGGGATTTTTATCGCATCACATTTTACCGAAAGGGTGACCTATAGCTCGAGATTTTCCGCTTTTCTAGTCATTCAAGGGTTACCGTAGCAATCGGGCGAATTTTTGTTTCTCGGGGCAGATTTAGGGGAAAGCGTGACCTATAGCTCACGATTTTAGCTTTTCTAGTCGTCCCGGGGTTACCGGAGCAGTCCGGGGATTTTTATTTTTCAAAGCACATTTGCCCGAAAGCATGACCTATAACTAACGATTTTCAACTTTTCTAATCGTTCCGGTGTTACCGGAGGATTCCGTGGATTTTTGTCGCATCACATTTGGCCGAAAGGCTGACCCATAGCTCAAGATTTTCCGCGTTTCTAGTCGTTCTGGGGTTACTGGAGGACTCAGGAGATTTTTACTTTTCGGATCACATTTTCCGAAAGCGTACCTATAGCTCACGTTTTTTCCGCTTTTCTAGTCGTTTATGGGTTACTTGAGCAGTCTGGGTGTTTTTATATTTGGAACACATTTGGCCGAAAGTGTGACCGCTCACGATTTTTAGCTTTTCTAGTCGATACAGGATTACTGGGCCAGTTTGGGGATTTTTTTCGGAGCACGTTTGACCGAAATAGTGACCTACAGCTAACGATTTTCAACTTTTCTAGTCGTTCCGGGGTTATCGGAGCATTCCGGGGATTTTTGTTTCTCGGAGCAAATTTGGCCGAAAGCGTGACCTATAGCTCACGATTTCAGCTTTTCTAGTCGTTCCGGGGTTATTGGAGCAGTCCGGGGAGTACTGGAGGACTCAGGAGATTTTTTTTCCGCATCACAATTGTCCGAAAGCGTGACCTATAGCTCACGATTTTCAACTTTTCTAGTCGTTCAAGGTTACCGGAGCAGTCGGGGGAATTTTGTTTCTCGGAGCAGATTTGGCCAAAAGCGTGACCTATACCTCACGATTTTCAGCTTTTCTAGTCGTTTCGTGGTTACCGGGGCAGTCCGGGGATTTTTATTTTTCAGAGTACATTTTACCAAAAACGTAACCTAAAGCTCACAATTTTCAGCTTTTTCAGTCGTTCTGGAGTTACCGGAGGATTCCAGAGATTTTCTTTCGCATCACATTTGGCCGAAAGCGTGACTTATATCTCACGATTTCAGCTTTTCTAGTCATGCCAGGGTTACCGGAGTATTCCGACGATTTTTGTTTCTTAGAGCAGATTTGGCCGAAAGCTTGACCTATAGCTCACGATTTCTGTTTTTCTAGTCGTCTCGGGGTTACCGGAGCAGTCTGGGGATTTTAAATTTTTGGAGCACATTTGCCCAAAAGCATGACCTATAGCTAACGATTTTCAGCTTTTCTAATCGTTCCGGTGTTACCAGAGCAGTCCGTGGATTTTTATTTTTCGAAGCACATTTGGCCGAAAGCGTGACATATAACTCACGATTTTTAGCTTTTCTAGTCGTGCTAGGGTTACCGGACCATTTCGACGTTTTTTCTGTCTCGAGGCAGATTTAACGAAAGTGTGACATGCAACTCACGATTTCAGCTTTTCTAGTCGTTCGGGGTTACCAGAGTAGTCCGGGGATTTTATTTTTCGGAGCACATTTGCCGAAAGCGTACCTATAGCTCGTGATTTTCAGTTTTTCTTGTCGTTCTAGGGTTATCGGGCATGTCTGGGGATTTCTATTTTTTTAGCACATTTGGCCGATAGAGTGACGTATAGCTCACGATTTTCAAGTTTTCTAGTCGTTCCAGGGTTACCGGAGCATTCCGGGGATTTTTGTTTCTCGGAGCAAATTTGGCTGAAAGCGTGTTCACGGTTTCAGCTTTTCTAGTCGTTCCGGGCTTACCGGACCAGTGCGGGGGATTTTTATTTTTCGGGGCATATTCGGCCGAAAGCGTGACGTATAGCTCATGATTTTTAGCTTTTTTTGACGTTCCAGTGTTACTGGGCATTCCGCGGAATTTTATTTTTCGAAGCACATTTGGTCCAAAGAGTATCCTATAGCTCACGATTTTCAGCTATCCTAGTCGTTCTAGGGTTACTAGAGCATTCCGGGAATTTTTGTTTCTCGGAGCAAATTTGCAAAAAGCGTGACCTTTAGCTCACGATTTCAGCTTTTCTAGTCATTCCGGAGTTACCGGAGCAGTCCGGGGATTTTTATTTTTCGGAGCACATTTGCCCAAAAGCATGACCTATAGCTGACGATTTTCAACTTTTCTAATCGTTCCGGTGTTACCGGAGGATTCCGCGGATTTTTGTCGCGTCACATTTGGCCGAAGGTGACCCATAGCTCAAGAATTTTCGCTTAGTCGTTCGTTTACCGGAGGACTCCTGAGATTTTATTTTCACAAAGACATCTCTGCCGCGCACCTATAGCTCACAATTTTCTGCTTTTCTAGTCGTTCAAGGGTTACCAGAGCACTCCGGGTATTTTTATATTTGGAACATATTTGGCCGAAAATGTGACCTATATGTCATGATTTTTAGCTTTTCTAGTAGATACAGGATTACTGGGCCAGTCTAGTGATTTTTATTTTTTGGAACACATTTGGCCGAAAGAGTGACATACAGCTCACGATTTTCAACTTTTCTAGTCGTTCCGGGGTTATCGGAGCATTCGAGGATTTTGTTTCTGAGAAATTTGGCGGCGTGATCTATAGCTCACGATTTCAGCTTTTCTAGTCGTTCCGGGGTTATTGGAGCAGTCCGGGGATTATTATTTTTCGGAGCACATTTGTACGAAAGCGTGACCTATAGCTAACGATTTTCAACTTTTCTAATCATTCCAGTGTTACCGGTGGATTCTGTGCATTTTTGTCGCATCACATTTGGCCGAAAGGCTGACCCATAGCTCAAGATTTTTCGCTTTTCTAGTCGTTTTGGGGTTACTGGAGGACTCCGGTGATTTTTTTTCCCGCATCACATTTGGCCGAAAGCGTGACTTATAGATCACAATTTTCAGCTTTTTTAGTCGTTTAAGGGTTACCGGAACAGTCGGGGCAATTTTGTTTCTCAGAGCAGATTTGGCCAAAAGCGTAACGTATACCTCACGATTTTCAGCTTTTCTAGTCGTTTTGTGGTTACCGGGGCAGTCCGGGGATTTTTATTTTTCAGAGTACATTTTGCCAAAAACGTGATCTAAAACTCACAATTTTCAGCTTTTCCAATCGTTCTGGAGTTACCAGAGGATTCCAGAGATTTTCTTTCGCATCACATTTGGCCGAAAGGGTGACTTATAGCTCACGATTTCAGCTTTTCTAGTCGTTCCGGGGTTACCGGAGCAGTCCGGGGATTTTTATTTTTCGGAGCACATTTGGCCGAAAGCGTGACCAATTGCTCAAGATTTTCAGATTTTCTAGTCGTTACTTTGTTTCCGGAGCAATCCGTGGATTTTTTTTGGGCGCATATTTGGCTGAAAGCATGACCTATGACTCATGATTTTCAACTTTTCTAGTCGTTTCGGGATTACCAGAGTACTCATGATTTTTAACTTTTTTAGTCGTTTCGGGGTTACCAGAGTACTCCGACGATTTTTATTTCTGGGGGCAGATTTGGTCGAATGCGTAACCTATAGCTCACGATTTCAGCTTTTCTTGTCGTTCCGGGGTTACCAGAGTAGTCCGGGGATTTTTTATTTTTTGGAGCACATTTGCCGAAAGCGTACCTATAGCTCACGATTTTCAGTTTTTTTAGTCGTTCCGGGGTTACCAGAGGAGTCCAGGGATTTTTATTTTTTGGAGCACATTTGCCGAAAGCGTACTTATAGCTCACGATTTTCAGCTTTTCTTGTCGTTCTACGGTTACCGGGCCTGTCTGGGGATTTTTATTTTTTGAGCATATTTGGCAGATAGAGTGACCTATAACTCACGATTTTCAACTTTTTTAATCGTTGCAGGGTTACCGGAGCATTCCGGGGATTTTTGTTTCTCGAAGTAAATTTGGTTGAAAACGTGCTCACGATTTCAGCTTTTCTAGTCGTTCCGAAGTTACCGGACCGGGGAATCATGGAAGCCCACACATGAGACGTCCAGGTATTTCTCCTGAAAGCCTGCAAAATCTACGCTCTGGATAGAGGAATCCACCATGGCCGAAACCATCATCTCCGCCATCATAGGCGATGTAGTCAGTAGAGTGATCTCTCATCTCATCGGGCACAGACACCAGCAAAGCACCGAAACCAAGCTGCAAATGATATGCCACAAGCTCATAAGGATTCACAGCGTGGTGGAAGAGGCCAGAGGGAAGCAGATCGATCATAAACGATGGCACCCTCCAGTGGCTTTCGGAGCAGGGCAACTACTTGCTTGACGGCATCAAGCATGAGCTTGAAGGTGTGGATGATGATGATGATAAGGTAGTTCTCCAAGTTTCCACCTTCTCCTCCCTGTTTAATCCTGCAAAGCGGGTGCGGCTTTCTGTGTGCAACATATTGTCACGACGCCATGATCTTATTATTGATGAGATTGACAGAGTTCAAGAGAGATTGCAAAGTGTTTGTGATCGATGACCTCAGGGAGTTCATCATGCTAACACTACAACGTTGCCAACCGATCCATCGGCCTCTAGCCACGAACATCTTCCGGGATGGACAGATGTTTGGTCGACATGTTGAGAAGGAGAGGATCATCAAGGGTTTCCTGCTCCAGGGCAGCACTTGCTTATTCATATACTCCTGTTGGCATCAGGAGTGAAAGAACGGTCCAAACATGTCAAGAGGGAGATGCAGGAACAGTAGATGTCAAATGACCCACTGGAGCTGGCGGAGTGGGATTTTGGCAACAGGAGATTCCTGATGGTGTCTGAAGACGTGGATATATATGCGCCAGAAGTAGGTTCTAGAAGAGCTGCTGTCAAGAGGGAGATGCACAGGCAGGCAACAAGCAATCGTCTTGTTGCGACCATCGGAAAGACTGAAGGCGTTGCCCTTCCCGGAGTACTGGTTCTTCTTCAGGGCACACGCATTCTTGGGCAGAGATCTCGAGGAGGCAAAGCAATCGCAAAGCCCGTTGCACTCCAGGCTTAGTAAACAGCTGCTCGGAGGTCACCTTGCTTTAGTGTAATTCAGTTCAATACATCGTGTAAGAATTCACCCTATGGCAGATTTATAAGTACATTTTGTTGTCTTTGTATCATTTTCGTCTGTGAATAAACTTGTTGTTAGTATAAGTGCGGATGTGGTTTCAGGATTCCGGTGGTGCACTATTAAATTATTTGGATGTGTTATCTACGTCCCCAAACTATTAGTTTGCAGATCTAGGTATCCAAACTTATTAATTGTGACAATCAAGACATTAACCAACACTAGCTTATTAATTGTGAGCAAGTCCTTCAGTTGGAGGACAAAGCAGCAGAAGCCCTTGAAATGCATGCCTTATCCGTAGCTATTTCTTGCACAAGTGACGCAAAGATTCTGCACAAGATTCTTTCGTGTTTATCAGTCTTTCGTAGCCCTTGAAATGTATATACTATATGCTCTGCCTTTGCATTGAAGTAGAGATGGAAACACAAAACACTAGCTTTACACTCTAGCTAAGAATTCAGAGAGAGAGAGAGAAGGAAAAGTAAAATAAAAGGCAAATGGCCATGTCAACTGCAGGTGATTGCAGCCATGGCCAGTCCTGTACATACATGCTACTCCCTCAGTCCGGGAAAGGATGCAAGTTTCATAATGGATGATGTCTTCTTGGGTTAAACTTGTTGTCGGTGTGGGCATTTGCTCCTTCCACATGTTATAGATGGTGTAGAGGACAACTTGGGAGCGCTTTCTGTCTGTCCCCAAGCTGCCCGACCTAAACATAGCAGTGTTTGATCTTTGTGCTTCTCGTGGTTTGGTTGATCATTGGGAGATTGATTTTCTGAGCTACAAAGGACTAAACTATAAGTGAAAAGGAGCAGTCGTCCACCAGGTGCAGAGGCGATTCCATTTGTGATTTGCATAGCTGACAAGCAGGATTGGCATGTCCTCGTCGAATGATTTTGTCTCAAGTCAGTATCTTGCGTTGGAGCAGCAACCAACAGAATAATCTGCATTCAGCTCAACCTTCGCCTTCCATATTTTCGTCCAAGGATGATCAGAGAAGGAACCAATAAACCGAACATTGTAGGCTGATTTTACAGTGTAATTTCCATCTGTTGTGAATCGCCAGATAATCCAATTAGGCTCAGCATTCAGTTGGATTGTTTTTAGCGCTTCCCAAAGGGACACATATTGCCTTAATTCTTTATCGGTAGACATCCGCCGTAGTAGACCATGCATCCATATATTCCCGGCCAATGCCTGAGCCACTGTTAGAATTCTTCTCCAAGCCAATTTGAAACACAGAGGTGCGATTTGCTTCCAGCCATCTATCATGCCAGAAATTTGTTTGGTGTCTGTCACCTAGAGGCTAGAGAGATGCAAGTACATGCCCAGAATAGTTCCAGTTCTGCCGGCAGTCCAAGGCCTGCCTGGTTCCCGCCTCTTTAGCGGAGAGCGCAGTGTTCTGTTGAATTTTTGCAGATTCCTGATTCCGACGCCCCTCAAATCCTTTGAGGAGCGACAAGCTCTCTTCCAATTGACCAAGCAATGTCCTCCTCTTGCATCCTCTCAAAGGAACTTTCTTCGAATCCGGGCAATTTCCTTCACGGCCCATTTGGAAAGGGGAAACTGCAGTTATAAACATTGATTGAATTAAACACATCACAATGGGATTCATTCGGTGATTGATGTGAAATTAACAGAGATAGGACTGGACATGAACATATTTGCGTGTTTGATGCACGTCATGTACATGAACATATACAAATATAACCTAAGAGTCCACACACCCAAAGACTAAACCGGTGGTCGCTGCGTCCATCTGGCAGGGAGCTTGGGCTTCGGCAAAGGCCTGCTGACCCCTGCCAACGCCTCAGCAGACGGAGCGAACCTGTCGTACAGCGTTGCCTGCCCCATGAGGAGCCAGACGGCGTTCATGAACTCTCCTCCGGTGCTGAGCTTTGTGGCGTGGGACTCCTCGCCGCAGTGGTAGTGTTATAGTATATACTCGCAGGCATCATAGCAAGCCGTGATTCGGCTGCTTAAAACATATTCCTATATGGGTTCTAGTATTAGCAAGTTATTTGAGTTAGAGTCGTATCCGGTTATTTCAATTAGAGTCAGACTCGGACTCTTATCCGGTATTAGGTCTTATATATATCCTTGTAACCTCAAACATGTGGGGATAAGAAGTAATAAAGAGTTTTATTTAGTTTACCTCCTCCTCATCGACGTCCTGTGGCGGCGCAAAGCCAAGGAAGTCTTGGCCGCCGCAAGGGCCGAGATCTTCGGGCGGTGAGTCACAGCTATAACCTGAGATCAAAGGGCTGTGACAACTTGGTATCAGCAATGCCCAACTCGGATTCTGGGGATGATGCCTCCTCCGTGAGCACCATGTTCAAGGCTCTGCAGGCGCAGATGGCAGAGATGCAAGAAAAACTCTCCGATCTGACCCGCCAGAGCGTCGCCACCAACTCCAAGGTTGTTGCCCTCGAATCGGAGAGAAATTCCCCCTTCATCGCGACCGGGACCCTTCCACATCCATCCGCCGCTGTTTCCCTGCCATCCATCTCCACTTCCGCCGACCCATCCATGTTCCCTGTTTCCGCCGGGTACGCACCACCATTAACGACATCGCAGAGCTATCCGACTCTCACAGGTGACGCCATGTTCCGCCTCCCACCTCCCGTACCCCACTTCTTCCATCAACCGCAGGCACCGCAGTTCCTTCAGCAACCTCCTGCACCATCACTCGCCTCCATGGGTTCGCGCCAACAATTGACACCAAATCCATCTTCTACTGCTCCAAGATACCACCGGCTGGAATTTCCCACGTACGATGGCGCAGACGATCCTCTGTCCTGGCTTAACCGCTGTGAACAATTTTTTCGCGGCCAGCGCACCGAGGAAGGCGATAAGGTCTGGCTTGCTGCTTATCACCTCACAGGGATAGCTCAACAATGGTATTTTCAGTTAGAACGTGATTTAGGACGGCCCGGCATGGAGACAGTTCACCGAGCTTTGCCATATGAGGTTTGGGCCGCCGACTAGAAGCAATCCCTTGGGAGAGTTAACTCGTCTGCGTCAGACTGGCTCAGTTAGCGAGTTTCAGACCAACTTCCTGGCTTTACTTTGCCGGGCAGATCGGCTTCTTCCCCTGCAGCAGGTACAAATCTTCACCGCAGGTCTTGTGGAGCCTATTCGCACTGACGTGGAGCTGCAACAACCAGCCAATCTCCAGGTGGCAATGAGTCTCGCCCGTGCCTACGAGCGCCGTGCGCAAATCACGGCCAACACTTCATCAGCATCACGCCCTTGGCGTCCACAGCCGCGATTTTCATCTTTTCCGGCGCCGGTTCCAGGACAGCAGCATGAACCACCACCACAGGGGCCAGTCGTGGGCGGTCGTCCGGCAAAACCCTTTCGTCGACTCACACCAACAGAATTAGCCGATCGCCGTACCAAAGGACTATGTTACAATTGCGACGACAAATTCCTTCCGGGACACCGTTGCAAGCAACCCTTTCTGGCATATATCGATATGAATGACGACAACGACATTGTGCGGACCAAATAGGATCGCATGCTATTGAGACCGCAGAACCATCCCCTGAGATATCTCTCCACGCAGTCACAGGAACGTCCAACGGGCACTATGTACCGACAAGAATAATTGGTACTCAGTCCTTCATCGCCCTCGTCGACTCAGGCTCTACTCACAACTTTTTGAGTGCTCGGGCTGTCCAATTGACCGCACTGCAACTACTTCCCCGTCAGAACCTCAACGTCCAAATAGCAAACGGCGACAAACTGGCCTGCACGGGATTTTGCAGCAATCTTCAAATCATGGTGAACAATACCCCATTTAGCATTCAAGCTTATGGCATACCCTTAAATGGCTTTGACATCGTCCTGGGGGTCCAATGGTTAAAGACACTAGGGCCAATTCTTTGGGACTTTGATGACCTTACAATGATGTTCTGGCTAGCAGGTCGTCGAGTGCAATGGCAGGGGTTAACAACCGCTCCAACCTTGCATTCTCTCGCACAGACCGATCAAGACGCGCTCCAGCCCCTCCTACAGGAATTTGATGACCTTTTTGCTGAACCGTCTGGACTTCCTCCAATTCGGTCACTCGACCACCGCATCCAACTCAAGCCAGGGGCGACACCAGTTTCTGTCCGCCCATACCGCTACCCACACCATCAAAAGGATGAATTGGAACGCCAGTGCGCCGACATGCTCAAACGCGGCATCATTCAGAGGAGCCATTCTTGTTTTTCCTCTCGGCTTTATTAGTCAAAAACATGATAACACCGGCGTTTACGTGTCGACTATCGGGCACTCAATGAATTGACCATCAAAGACAAGTTTCGATTCCATGGTCGATGAGCTTTTGATGAACTTCGTGGCGCTCGGTTTTTCACAAAACTCGACCTTCGGTCAGGTTATCACCAAGTCCGCATGCATCCGGCTGATATCTTCAAAACGACTTTCCGCACATGAGGGTCTTTTGAATTCTTGGTCATGCCTTTTGGATTGACTAACGCTCGGCCACCTTCCGTGCCTTGATGCGGTGTCCTCCTCCTTCTTCTTGCGACACCGTTTTGGTTTTTTCGATGATATCTTAATCTCTGATGCTTCTTGGGCGCACCATTTGCAACACATCCGCGGTGTTCTCTTTCTCCTTCTAAGAACATCAACTATACCTCAAGCATTCCAAGTGTTCCTTTGGGCTCTCTTGGTCTCCTACCGGACATGTGATTTCGAGAAGGTGGAGTAGCCATGGATCCATCCAAAGTACGAGCACTGCAGTTGGCCACAGCCTAAGACAATCAAAGCATTGCGTGGATTTCTAGGCCTCGCCGGCTATTATCGTAAATTTATTCGCGATTTTGGAAAGATAGCAGCACCCCTAACCAATCTACTTAAGAAAGACGCATTTGGATGGTCTCCTGCAGCGCAGCAAGCCCTAGAAGCTCTGAAGAGCGCATTGACAGCCGCGCCGGTGTTGCACATGCCCGACTTCAAGCAACAATTCATTGTCGAGTGCGATGCTTCAGGCACGGGGATTGGGGCAGTACTTCATCAAGGCTCGGGTCCAATCGCCTTCTTCAGTCGCCCGGTGGTACCTCGCCACGCCAAGCTCCCAGCTTATGAACGGGAACTCATTGGCCTCGTCAGCAGCGATTCGTCATTGGAGACCATATCTATGGGTCGCACTTTCCTTCTTCGCACTGACCATTACAGTTTGAAGTTCTTGTTGGATCAACGCCTTTCCACCGTTCCACAACACCATTGGGTGAGCAAGTTGTTTGGATTTGATTTCAAGGTAGAATTCGGCAGTCGCTTTAATCTGATCGCCGAGCGTTATCTCGGCGGACGTCCTCCAACAAGTCTGATGGCCATATCTTCACCGACTCTTGCTATTTTTCCCGAATTACGCAATGAGATTGTGTCCACACAAGAGTTGCAGCAGCTCCGATCTGACATTGAGACCGGCAAACTGGGCAGCCCATGGTCTATAAAAGATGGCCTCATCTTGCGTTCCAACCATGTTTATGTGCCAGCCTCGTCGCCCTCATTACAGTCCATCCTCACGTCGGCCCATGCAGCTCATGAGGGAATCCAGAAGACGCTTTACAGATTGCGCAAGGATTTTCACATTCCAGGAGCTAAAAAGCTTGTTCAGGAGTTTGTACGCACTTGTCTTGTGTGCCAGCGTAACAAAATTGAACATCTACACCCAGCTGGTCTCCTTCAACCTTTGGAAGTCCCAACGCAGCCGTGGTCCGATATTGCAATGGATTTTATCGAGGGGCTCCCACGCGTTCATGGCAAAACGGTCATCCTTTCAGTCATCGATCGTTTTTCCAAGTATGCCCACTTCCTTCCATTGGCTCACCCATATTCTGCTACAACGGTTGCTCGGGTTTTCTTCGATGAGATTGTGCGCTTGCATGGGATCCCATCCTCAATCGTTAGTGACCGCGACCCAGTTTTTACTAGCAATTTTTGGCAGGATTTGTTTCGCCTGGCAGGCGTTCACCTTCACCTGAGCTCAGCTTATCACCCTCAATCGGATGGTCAAACCGAAGCCGTCAACAAAGTCATTTCCATGTATTTGCGCTGCTTGACGAGGGAACGCCCTCGTCGATGGTTGGAATGGTTACCTTGGGCGGAATCTTTTATAACACCTCATTTCATTCCGCTTATGTGAGACTCCTTTAAAGTAGTCTACGGTCGCGATCCGCCAACAATGCTTTCTTATGACAAAGGCACAACCGCGATGCGATCTGTGGAAGCTTCTTTGCTTGCCCGTGATCAATTCCTTCACGATATTCGCGACCGTCTTCTTCAGGCTCAAGAATATGCCAAAAAGTATTACGATCAAAAGCATCGCGATATCACTTTTGCCGCTCGGTGACTTTGTTTGGTCAAGTCTTCTTCACCGCCCACCGCCTCTCTTGGCTTTTCCATCGGTTCCAAATCGGGACCTAAATATTTTGGCCCCTATAAGATCCTCAGAGTGCATTGGCTCGATTGCGTACAGCCGGAGTTACCACCGTCTGCGAAACCGCACAATGTTTTCCATGTCGACCTCTTGAAGAAATACCGGGGATCCTCCGTCCACACTACCACCACCGCCTCTTCTCCAACATGGTGGTGCATTTCCTCTCCTTTATGCGCGCATTGAAGATCGAACGCGCCAAGGCCACCTCAAATACTCATTCAAAGGGATGTGCACTACAAAGGGCGCGGATGCTTCTTGGGTTCCCTTGGCCCTTTTCCGAGAGACTTATCCAACATTTCACCGAGGACGAAGCGCTTCATGAGGAAGGAGAGATGTTATAGTATATACTCATAGCATCATAGCAAGTCGTGATTCTACCGCTTAAAACATATTCCTATATGGGTTCTAGTATTAGCAAGTTATTTGAGTTAGAGTCGATCCTGTTATTTCAATTAGAGTCGACTCGGACTCTTATCCCAGATTAGGTCTTATATATATCCTTGTAACCTCAAACATGTGGGATAAGAAGTAATAAAGAGTTTTATTTAGTTTACCTCCTCCTCATTACGACGTCCCGTCAAGGCGCAAAGCCAAGGAAGTCTTGGCCGCCGCAAGGGCCGAGATCTTCTGCGGTGAGTCACGCTATAACTCGAGATCAAAGGGTCAGGATGTAGCCTGTAGCACAAAGAACTCCACCCACACCCCGCCTATCACCGCGGATGTCGACGCTGGCAAGCACCACTGCTGTCGAAAGCAACATCCCGTGAGCCAAGCTCCATCTTCATAAGCTGGCCTGTCATCGACGTCGACAGAACGTTCCTCCCCGATGCCGGAAATGTACTTACCCCGTGAATCGGCCGGGAGCTGCCACTCGCCTATTTTCTTGACGATCGCTGATCTTGAGGAGCTCATGGTGTCTTCCTTGGTGGACTTCATAGTACGCCACCACAACATACTGAAATACATGTAGTTCTCCTTGTATCGGACGCTGCGAACCACTCCCGGCAGCAGGTAGGGATGCACCACCAAGAGGAACATCATATGGTTGGAGAGCACCCTGATCTCATCCCGGATCATGCCTTCGTTGTTGGCGTCCTCCTCCTCCTCGGGGCACATGGAGAGGTAAAGATCGGTGGCGATGTGCCACACGATGATGCTGCGGTCCAGCTCGGTGTCATCAGCGACCCGGATGAGATCCTCGTACATCCCTCTCTCCTTGAGTACCCATTTGCCCCGTGCATTCCTCAGGTCCTCCATGCCCCTCCTTCGTATCTCTCCCAGCACCAAGCCCTTGATGCCATCAGAGATGGGGACGGTGGTCGAGTAATGCAGCTTCTGCCACTGGTCCCCGAGACCGATCATCTTGGCGATCTTACCTCTGAGATCGTCATGGTTCGCATCAGTGCAGAGGTCCAGTAGGTTGTACTGCCCAAGTGAGTCCAGGCAGGTCCTCCTTGCTCCTGCCTTGAGAAGCCGGCGAAGGCGCATGACTGCGCTGCAGAGCCGGTGGCATCCCCTGGCATGGAAGGACGCGCATGCCCAGGACGAGCCTGCAGCTCTGAGCAATGATGCCATCTCCAAGACCAAGGCTCCAACCAGCAAAACATAGGTGACGACAACATCAACTCTGATGTAGGCATCCTTGCTACTGAACTGAAACAACAAGAATGCTGCGACAGCAGAGAGTGGTGAGATGATCCGGACGCAGAAACCGTACCATGTATGGATCACTGCCGCCTTCGTGTAGAGTATGTCATACAGGAGGGAGAGCTCCATCGCGACCAACTCATACAAGTACATGCCACCGTTCAACTGGATGCCTTGGCGTACAACTTCATATTCAAACTTGTGCATCACTGCGCTATCAGCCAACAGGCCCTTGCAGACATTGCGCATGTAGTGGGCTCCCAGCAGGACCTCCTCCGTGTCCAACCTCTTTCCTCCCTCCCTCCCTTGATAAGGGCCAGTGACTTGCGATGGCGTCTCCTTGTTGCTGAGAGAGCTTGCAATGCTATCTATGCCGCCACACTTGAGTGCCCATGTCCTCTCCCCGTACTTGAGGCAGCCAGAGAAGAACATCAGGGCAGCGGCTGCCACCAGGGTGCCAGGCTTCGTACCAACTGTGATGAACTGGTAGAGGACATAAGCCGCCCCGATCACCTGCACCACAAGCGTGAGCAGGTGGCGCAGCCAGAGCTGGTTGTCCTGGAAGGCATAGGCAGTAATGGTGTCTGGGCCACCGAGGTGAAGCAGGAGGAAGGGAGCCCAGAATGGCATGATCTGGTGGCCACCTGACCTGCTGCTGATGGACATATGTCCAAGGGCGTAGATGGCGGTGTAGTCAGCCATTAGGTATGCCAGCCAGAGGAGGGTCCTCAACAAAGCCGAGCCTTCATGCCGGCGAATTCCTGCAGACAAGAGGAGGATGACTTGCAGGGTGAAGCTCAAGACCACCAGAATTTGGATGTCCCATTTTTCCCAAAACACAGCTAACCCTCCAGCCATTGCTCCCCTACCTGGAATTGGATACATGTAAATTAGTAACTGTTTATTATCTCACTCTGAGTGCAAATCAAATACTCCTACATGGAAAGCATTCATCAATTTGGTTTTACTGATGAGCATTGCATTGCAACCTTTTACTAGCTCACATATGGAGTGCAAAGGGTTTCCTCCTTGCATAACTGCAAGAAATAGGTAAACCGTGTGATGGTACAGGTAGCATTAACACAGGTATAGGGAAATTTTGGTGGACTCAGGTACATGCATGTGCCACTACCCACTAGAAATGCGGTCAGCATCTAAATAAAAATGCCCAAAAAAAAACCCTATGCCGAAAACTGAAAAGTGTCAGCAAAGGTCCAAAAACCAGCAGGAATGTGAATCCCATCAGGGAAAATGATTTGGGGGTATTGTTTACAGTACTTAATTTTTCTGAAATTTTTCATCCTGGGACACTTTCTTAACATACTACTAATTTCAATTTAAAAATACCTTACATGTAGTAGAACTCTACTCCCTCCGTCCCATAAAAAGTGTCACTCTCACTTCCTGAGTAGTCAAAGAACTTCAACTTTGACCAAATATATATAAGAAAATATTAACATTTATGATGCGTAATAAGTATCATTAGATTAATCATTGAATATATTTTCGCAGTAAACTTATTTAGAGATATAAATGTTGATAATATTTTCTATAAGCTTAGTCAAACTTAAGAAAGTTTGACGGACACGGAACCCATAGCGACTCTTTTTATGGGACGGAGGGAGCATGTAGTAGTACATTAACTTTCTATGCACCATGCCTAGGGTTAGATAATAGATACATATATAAGATGATAACTTTTTGAGAGCCAACTAAATATTATTTACTGATTCCTTCAATAGATAGAAATCAACGTTTTAGTACGAATTTTTTTAATGTATTAATTGAGCATAAAACTCCTATTTAACTTATTAAAATTTTGGATTAAAATGCAGAATCAAAACATCCCCAATTGGTCAGGTATAATGGAAACTTCCTATAACAGTGGGGATTAAAGGTATGGAGAATTTAATATAGCATATCCGTCCTTTCCCGTGTCTTTTAAGTTGACTGAAACTAGAAATTCCAAAGTATTGAAATATTTGGATGTGATTTTAATCCTCGGAATACCAAGTCGTCTTGGCCACATTTCCATAGGAAGAGAGGGCTAGCAGCTAGGAATGGAGGACTGGGAAGGAGACGTAGGGCCTCACCTCGAGTTCTCGGGTGGCGGAGAAATTGGGAAACAGTGGCTGCGGCTGGATGGAGCAGCGACTCCACTGTCCTGGATTGGCAGCGGGCGGCCGGCGGCAAGGACCTTCCTGTGCGGATCTGGCAAATCGTCCCGGCGTCGAGCAATGGGGTGGCCGGCGATTTCCCTGGAGAGACTTGCTAGAGAGAGAGGTCAATGCATATGCACGGATCCATGGATGCTTCGCCACCGGGGAAAGGAATCATCAAAAAGAAATTTGATGATTTGCCCCATCTCTCTTTGCAAACAGCTCATTTGCTCTACAGTTGATATGAATTGATTATTTGCCCATCTTTGAATTTTTATTTGATCATTTGCCCTCTTTACATTTCTAAACCATTCTCTATTTTTGTAATGCTAATTTATATTAGAAAATTACCAAATTGCCTATGGTTTACAGACGTCGATCTGAGTCCTTCTTCTCTGTCAAACGCCATCCGAATTTCCCCATCCTATTCTTTTCCCGTGCCTAATACCAACATACTCTAATTTGTTCTAGATGGGGGTCAAATGGATCTTCCTAATATCACTCGCTCTTCTTCAAGCCGCATACTACCGTCGCATGAGGTGGTCGGTCCTGAAGTCACGCAAGCTGGTCCTGGATGTTATCAACTGAGGACTTTGTTTCTTCTTTTTTATTACAACGTTGAGTTTTTAAGTGGAAGCATTCGAAATAATGAGATTGTGATGTACATTTTGCCAGTGGGGTTGTCCCATGCCTAGAATTTCTTTTCTTTTCTTCCTCTGCTGCAAAAGCATTTTCTCCAAGGGAGCAGTTACCTTCATTTTTTTGTCTGTTAATGCCTGAATGGTATCAGCAAGCTTATTTTTTTTGTCTGTTAATGCTTGGCAGTCGGAGTAAAAACCTTGCAGTCACAATCCGGTGGCCAAACAAAATTTCGTTAGAATTGTAATCTTTTAACACAAAGTTTTAGGGTGTATTTCGAGCAACTTTTACTGGAGTCAAACGGTCCAAATGAGGCCTTCAGGTTTGCATCCTGCAAGGCTGCAAACGCAATTTAAACATAAATGACATGCAAAATGTTCAGACTTGAGAGCCGCTTCCTAGTCATAATTTGGCGACCTGGGGATGTCAACCAGCCGAAAAGAAAAGGGAAATTTGATGACAGCGGAACGGGAAAAGAACGGGATGGGGAAATCGGATGGCGTTTGACAGAGAAGAAGGACTCGGATCGACGTCTGTAACCCATAGGCAATTTGGTAATTTTCTAATATAAATTAGCATTACAAAAATAGAAAATGGTTTAGAAATGCAAAGAGGGCACATGATCAAATAAAAATTCAAAGATAGGGCAAATAATCAATTCATATCAACTGTGGGGCAAATAAGTTGTTTGCAAAGAAAGGTGGGGTAAATCATCAAATTTCTCTAATCTAAAACCTTTGCCGTGGCGCGGCTCGACCTTTTTTTTCCCTCCAAAACATACTCTTGGCGGGTGCGGGTGCGGCTGCGGCTCGTCAGCCTTGGGTGGCGGCGCCGCTGCCATCCTCTTGCTTCTCCTCTGGCTCCAACGAAACCAAACTCTTCACTTCAGGTCACTCCACACACACACAAACAAGAAACCCTAGGTCCCCTAGAAGAATCAACCGCTTCAGTTCAATTCAACAAAGGGGAGGGCGGAGGCGTCGGGCGTGGACAGGGGCGTAGCCAGCTAGCCAGCCAGCCTCGGGCCCAGTCCATAGAGAGTGCAGGAGGCCCAGCTCCTTCCCTTGGGCTACAGTGTTTTGTAGTGAGAAAATTTGATCTGGGCCTCGGGCCATTGCCCCGGCGGCCCGAGGCCCAGCTCCGCCTCTGGGCGTGGAGGCGAGCCGAGCGTCGGTCTTCGAATGCGTGGAGGCGCGGTGTGGGTGGGCGTTTCAGATCTGTATCTGGTAGGCTTGATGGGTATATTATGATAGAAGTATCAGAAAAGTATCGGAGAAGTATCAGAAATTATTTTTTTAATAATTAATAAATTCCGATACTTACAGGATACGTGTCGTCAGCGATCGGGACATTATCTCATTCGATGCGATCCGATACCCAGACGTGACTTTGAGAAGTATCCGCGTAACATAGCTTCTTATCGCCTGCTCTCAGCCTGCTGATACTATACCACCATACATTGTTTTTTTTCAATATTATATTTATATATAAAAAAGAAATTCTTCTTCATGTGAGTGTAGCTGCACCAAACCAAACGCTGCTTTCGTTGAGCAAATCTGCATGGCTATTATTCAGAGCTGCTGTTGCCTGTTGGGTTGCACTTGCACTGGTGAACACGGCTTCTGCACATCCACTCGGAAAGGCCAAAGCTACCTTATCGCAGCACGTGCCAAGTGCCAAGTCACGGCCGATCCTTTTGCAACGCCATTGCATTGTGCTGGGTAGATCATCATATTACTCCAGTAAAGATCATCGTATTCAATTCATCATACATCCATGTATAGTAACAAGGCATATGGGTAGATCAATGTAGAAACTGGAGTACAGCCTGATTCATCATCCTTGTACTTTTGCAAGAAACCCTAATCTAAATTGGTAAAGAAAAAAAGAGTACAGCCTATAGCTCAGAATTACAGATAGAAAAGCATAAAAATACAATACATACATGGATGCTATAAGAATCGTCAGCGGCGTCCTGACTGCCTTCACCGCCATCCAGATACAGATTGTTGAACGCGTTTTCCAACTCCGTATCCACCACACTGTATTGGTCACATGCCTTAGCTTGTTCCAAGTCTTTCACTGTGAGAAGTACTTCCGCTATCTCACTTGTGAGTCTTGTTCTTCTCTCCAATATTCTTCCGGAAAGACTGAAAGCAGACTCGGAAGAAACCGTCGAGACAGGAATGATTAACACATCCCGTACTAATATAAATAGCACCGGATATGTTAGCTTGTGCTTGCCCACCAGTCAAAAAGGTTGAAGTTCTTTGCACCAAATGGCACGAGATTGCTATCTAGGAAGATGATAGTTCTCCGCGGGCCCTGGCATAGATTGCCCCACCTCTACTACTTGAAGATGTAGAGGATCTCCTGGAGGAAAAGATGGTGCCCCACATGTTTGTCTTCTTACCAGTAGTGGGTGCTAGTGGAGGTCGTTGTAAGCGAGCTTCCTAAAACTTATGCCCATATTTATGGTAAACTTTAGGCAGTTGTGAACGAACATCTATAAAATAATTAGAATAATCTAACCCTATAGAATTACCTACAGTGTTGACAACATCTCCTGCACTGCCTCCCCAGCGAGCTTGTTGAACACTAGCCACATAAGCGCGGCGTACGCCGCGCTAGCCACCGTGTGGACCGAAATAAAAGAGACAAAAATTCGCGAGACGGAGTTTTGTTAAAAAATCGAGGACGGATACGTAATTTCGGAGGAACCGAAGGGTTTTTTCGCAAAAAAAAAGGGACCGAAAGGGCCTGTACGTAAATAAAAAAGGACCAAAAACCAGAGACCTTTTCGCGAGAATCAGAGACTTGTACGTAATTTCGAGAAATCAGAGAAAAAGTATCACCGCTGATCGTACTGGAAAACCGAAGCCACGCGCCGGCCAGGGCGCCCGCGCGGGCGACGTGGCCTCGCGCCCGCGCGAGCAGTCCCCCGGTAGTAATAGCTGGGGATGAGTCATTGCTTGGTCATCGCGCGCTCTCCACTCTACTCTGATTTGGATCAAGGCTTGTATTTGGGCCGTACGTGGTGGGTGAGGAATGCTGAGGCGATCCTAGCCCTTGGTACATCGTCGAACGGCACACAATGCATTGCATTGCGGCAGGACAGAAATAGAAAAAGGAGGCCCAGCTAAGCCTTCGTTGGTGGGCCGTGGGACCTGGACCTCTCAACTCCTCCTGGTCCGCGTCGAGAGAGAGGCTCGATCCCAATTCCTTCGTTGCGTCGGCGAAGGTCGGAGGAACTAGGAACCCTAGCCTAGCCTCCCAAGGATTGGAGATGGCGTCGGCGTCCAAGGATCCTCGGAACCCTAATCCTCCCCCTCCTCCCGGGGCTTCGGCTCCGGCGGGGGCCAATTACTTCCCGCTCCCTTTCCATCTGCAGCAGCAGCAGCAGCAGCCGGCGCCGGTGCCGGTGCCGATGCCCAGCAGCTACCAGTTCCAGCAGTACCAGCAGCTGCAGCAGGCGCAGCAGCTCTTCCAGCGGGACGCGCAGACCATCACCCCCGAGGCGCTCGAGAGCGTCAAGGCCGCTCTCGCCACCAGCGACGTCCTCGACCCCGCCAATGCCAGAGCCACCGCCAACTCCTCCGACCCCGCCGCCAAGAAGAAGTCCATCCCCCGCCGCGCCGCCGGACAATCCTGGGAGGATCCCACCCTCACCGACTGGCCCGACAGTACGTTCTGACTTCTTTCAATTTACGACGACTCACTAGCTCTCCTTCGCCTTAGCGATTGATTACACTTCAACCACCGCCTATGAAACATTCAATTACTCTTTCTGCGAGCCTAAGATCACTTTTCTTTTCTTTTCTTTAACACAAATTCGGGAATTATCTTGTTGAACTGTCAATTGCAATCTCCCCGTAAATATGTTATTGATTTTGTCATGCCTTCAGTTTGCCTTCATGCTTATTTGACAATATATACTCTGCAAATATTACACCAGTGATTTCAGAGGCATCAACTTTTTTTGGCTATATGACTGTGGTATTTCTTTAATGTAATGCAAAGCTGCTCGACTTTGTTTTTTTCCTTTTTATGATTGCCTCACTCTCACCTTTTCTCCTTTTGTACAATTTTGCAGATGACTATCGGTTGTTTTGTGGAGATCTGGGTAACGAGGTTAATGATGATGTTCTCTCAAAAGCTTTTTCGCGGTTTCCCTCCTTCAACATGGCAAGGGTAAGTGCTGCCTCTAGTCCAAAAAATTCATAGCATTTTTTTTAAAATTTTCTGGCGATGGCAAGGGTTATTTGTTAATGGCTGCTCCTTTACTTCTGCACTGACTGAAGATATATTAAAAACAGACCTGGACAGTCTCAAAAGACACTTCCTAGGTATCTGGCTAGGTGCACAGGCCAAATATAAATCCAGATAGCAAAAGTAGAGGCAGCACACTTCTGATACACCGAACAACCTGCAAAATCTGATCACTCGCTACTTGAGGTCCAGTCAGAAGTAATTGCAGGCAATTCACATTGAACAAAAGAAGTATTCAGTATTTCACCTTAGTTGTGATCAGAAACAGAACCTTCATGTGAGGATGTTATTCCTTGGTCTTCAGAAGTAGTTGCAGGCAATTCTTGTTGAACAAAGCAGGTATCCCTGACCACATCGTTTCACGTAATGCAAAATGCTAAAAATCAGGCAGGAAGTAGATGCACAATCACCCCTTATCATCTCTCATTACATGAGGAATCCAAACAGAACTTCTAGTCCACAGCAGACCAGATCGGAGATGAATCATAAGTCAGGCAAAAGTGCCTTGAAGATGACATTGTACATGGCTTGATAAGATACCCCTCCACACTCGCCTTGGTGAATTTCCCCTATCAGCTAGGAGAGATGTGGCCAGACTGTTCATCCGTGCAATAAACAACCCCATATAGTTCTAATTTAAATTACTTGAAAATTGTGAGCTATAGTGTGATACATATATTGCCAAAACATTGAATTGTAGTTTGAAGCAAAATTGCCTTAAAACCATGATATATAATATGGCAGATATGCCCCACAATTTATGATGAGATTTTAATATAAGTTATGGCAATTTTTGTCTCAGATTTGAAATATAGTTTTGTGTGAATTTTAGTAAGGAAGCACACACAAAAAAAATATTCAAACCATTGTGCTGGTGCAAAAGTATCAAACATTTGGTAATGTTAGGTCTACTCCAAAACTGTGAGACATATCTCAAAAAGAAACTTTATCAAAGTATTTGGAATATTATGGCATTTTTCGTAAACATTTAAACATAGGTCTAGTTAAAATTGGTTGAATACAATGAGCTGTAGTATGGCAGGTATGTTCGAAACTATTGCAATATAGTTGAACGGTAAGAGCTAGGTAGAGCAGATCTACCTATGGTAAAAACTATAATTTAAAATAAAAAGGCAAAACTACTATTCATGGCAAACTTTTTTTTTCCTAACACCATTTGAATGATGCAACACACTGTAGACTATTTAATCATTTTTTCATTTTTCATGTTAATTTGGTGTTTAAACTTAAGTTGTTTGCATGATTGAACGTAGCACATGGTTTGCACTTTGCACTAGATATGCCTTCCTTGAAATATAGTTCAAACTTCAAAGTAAATTGCCCCCAAAGTTGTGACCTACAAGAATAGTGTAAGTATGGCTGACTTGTCCCCGAGTCATTGAAATACAGTTCCAAGTTTTAAAGCCATGAATTATAGCAGATCTAGATGTTGTCAGAACATAGAAATATAGTAATTTTGCTATAAAAGCATGAGCTATTAGAGTAGATCTACCTCCAAACCTTAAAGTGAAGTCCTTGGATCAATGTTCTAAAAAGCACTAGGCGCTAGGTGGGCAGCAGGATGGCGCCTAGCACCAAGGGCACCTAAGTGCTGCCCAGGCTGCCAACTTGCAGAGCATAATAGCCATGTGCATGAACAAGGAAACCCAGCACACCACCTCAAAGCCTCCAATTACAAGAAGAATGAGAACAAGGAGAAGAAAAGCAGCAGCAGCAATATGTACCTCAGCAGTGGCAGCACAACGGCAACAAGCGGTGATGGCGCGAGCTGCATGATTGCCGTTGCTTCCCTCCACTTCTGCCATGTCCAGCCCGTTGTTCCATGGATGCAGCAAGGGAGGAGGAAGACACCAGGCACCAGGGGTTACAGGAAGGAGGAACAGAGGGAGGGAAGAAGCAGCAACAGCGTCAGGAGAGTGACAGTTGCAGGGGGCAGCAAATCAGCCATAAAAGTTTGAAATATGGTCCTATGTAAAATTGCCTCGAAACTATGAGTATGAGCTATAGTGGTCAAGCTCACAAAAGGTAGTTCCGTAGTGCTGGTTCATATGACCTAGCTCAAATCAGCCAGGATACTTTGAAATAGTTCTAAGTAAAATTGCCTTAAATCATGAGCTATGGTATGGGATATCTGCCCCGAAAATCTTCAAATGAAACTTTGAAGTAAAAGCTGTAGTGCTAGGATAAGTTGCCTCAAAACTATTATAAGTTACAGTGGTGAGGGTTGCTCAACTCTGTAGTTCTGGTACAAAATGGTCAAACATATGAATTAAAATTGAAATATTGTTCAAAGCAAAGTACAACTGCTTCAAATCTAAAAAAACCAGAACTATGATACGTACTGCCCTCAGAAATTTGACACGTACTCCCTCTGTTGTATTCATGCAGCCAAACTTTGTCTCCTTTTGCCCCTGATGTATATAAAAGTAATGATTGGCCACATGAAAATGATACCAGTATTTTTGTCCCTCAAAATTGCTCTGATAATAATATTCTCGTAATATTACCATCTTTTTTAGTAAGATATGATGATTACAAAAATAAACTGTCAAAGTTAAATATGCAAGACCTTGCAATGTCCAAAATGACATGTATTATAAACACAGGGAATAGTTCTGAGTAAAATTGCTAAGAAACCATTAGGCATAAACTATAGTAAGGCCAAAGTACACAGTTTCATAGTATTTGTACAACATGGTCATCACACAGACCTATGGCAGTTCAGGTGTACTGTCTAAACTTTCACAATCTGTTTATGACTGACCCAGATGCTGAGTTATATGTAGCAGGGTGTATGTTGTTTCTTATCTACAGAACTTGGCATACGTTTCTTGATGCTATGTGGCCATAATTTGTATTTGTACCCTTCTTTCAGGTTGTTAGAGATAAGAGGACTGGCAAAACTAAAGGTTATGGATTTGTGAGCTTTTCAAACCCTACAGACCTTGCTGCAGCGATAAAAGAAATGAATGGTTTGCATTTCTATTGAGTTCTACATATTCAATTGCTGCCACTCATCAACCTGCTTTGTTTTACTGTTCCCCTTATTACTTGTGAACACACTGCTTTCAGGAAAATATGTTGGGAACCGCCCTATTAAATTACGTAAGAGCAATTGGAAGGAGAGGACAGATGTTGAGGCTCTAGAAAGACAAAAGGTTTCTGTCATGTTACCTTCTTTGAGCCAAGTTTGTGTTGCTCTCCTTGTGTGCTCTAATTTCCTTCATATTTTCCCACCTTTCAGAACCAAATCCAGAAGAAACCTAAAATGCCCAAGAAGGGTATTCTTCACAAGTAAAGCTCTATTAGGGCAATACCGAGGGTGACCCTGTAGATTGTAAGTTCCTTTTCAATTTACAAATTAGCTTTTAGCTGTAAACAACCACTGGTGCCCTCGAAGTACAGTGATACAGCATGTTTTTAATGTTCTATTAGACGAATGTTGGATAATGTTCTGTATGGTCACATAGATGTGCATGCCACATTGACCATTAGTCAATAAGCCTATCTCTACCACAGATTTGGCGAATGTCTTGATTCGGATTCCTATGTGTTTATATTGGTAGTCCGCCCATAATGTTCTGACTTTAGGATGCGCTGTTTTTGTGTGTGTCCCCGTACACTGAAGTATTGTACATTCTGTGCTTATTCTGCAAAGGGTTGATGAATGGCTTGTATCATGCAGTGCTGCTTTGGGACTTGCGAAAACTACAGGAGCAAGTCAACTATTACGGAAGAAGTCGAGGCGCAAGGATGGTATAATACGCCTGCTGTTACCTGTTAGGCGTCAAGATGACATTTGCATCCTTGGAGTTGCTTAACGGTTTATGTATAATCATCTGTACTTCGATATGCCAGACGTTGTATTGCAATCTGATAGTGGTGTTTTTACTACTTATCTATTTTTGAATGAATTTTTTTTTGTACTCTTTCTGAATTCTGACCTACAACTCGAATCTCCTCTGGCCACACGAAGGGCTGCCTCGGGAGCTAGTATTTTTTTTTGTACTCCTGGTAGTATATACTTCTATTTTTAATATATTTTTAATATACTAATTTTCATATATAAAAAAGTATATATACATATTATGTTATAAAAATAGACTTTCATAAAAAAAATTATGAAACTTAATTTGAAGTATTTTATAATCATTATTAGAGTATACTTAAAAGAATAAAGGTGTATAATAATATTATTTAAGCAGTATATAAGAAGTGTGAGTATATGGCGCTGAAGGACTAATAGTGTGTGGCAAGACAGTGTTGATGTCGCTGTCCATGAGCTTGGGGAGGGTGGTGGAGGTCGGTAGGGACCACAAGAATAAAAGAATGTTAGAAGGCAAACTTAGAGGAAGGTCGGGGTAGTGGAGGACCAATGGAGTGTGGCAAGACGGCGGTGCCACCGTTGGTTGTGGACTTGGACAGGGCAGTGGAGGTTAATAGGGACGGTAAGAACCAAAGAATATTAGAAGGCGCGTATGCTGCGATGGTAGATCTGCTGACGGTAGACGCTTAACAAGGAAGAAAACAGGGCGAGGGAGAGAGAGAAAGGCGACAGAGACAGCTAGGGAGGAGGAGGTAGGCGGTGGGGCAACGGCACGTAGGGTGGAGGCGAACTCTAGGCAAAGACTCACAAGTCGTGACACGTCTTGAGTCGAGAGGTAGGTGGCGGCACTCTCTCTCCGATCTGATGGGTAAGTTTTAGAGATGCTAGATCTATTTTGGACAATAGAATTAAGATCCAATAGTTGATATTTTGATCCATTTTTCGGAGAAAATGAATAATGTATAGACAGATCCTATATACTTCATCCGTTCTTTTTTACTTACTTTCTAAAATTGTACCATCAAATCTTTTAAACTTTGACCGCTAATAGACTTAAAACTATCTAGATTACCTATACAAAAGTTAAATCATTAGATTTATCGTTAAAAATACTTTCATAATATTATAATTTTATTAGTATATTTTAGTGTAAAGTTATAAAAATAACAGTTAAAGTCGTATTTTGGAGACCGTAAAAAATAAAAAAATGTCAAATAAAAAAGAACGAGGGGACTATATCAGCTATTGAAAATGTGCATTTCATAATTCAAAGCCAGATTGCAAACCCATAATTCAAAATTCAATTCATGAATCATGATGCTGTAACTGCCTGCCGGGGACAACTTTTCCAGGCTCATGGATATCTCGAGTTGAGTGCAATTAATAAAGCAACTTCTTGACAAAGGCAAGGCAGATCATTTCACTTAGCATTGCATTGCTATAGGCTCAGATTTACCTCTCCAATACAGAAACTGAAAGTGACTAAACCAACAAAACAGAGACTAGTCAGCACAGTCAGATGTGTTTTGGATGCATTAGCGATAAATTATACTAGTTATCATGTAATATTGTAGTAAGCCTATATATGCATGTATAGGTTAATTGTTCCCAGATGATTGATCAAGGAAGCAAAAGCAAACGCAGCAGCAGGAGCAGGAGCTGTTAATTCTTGTTGAACTGAACATTTAATCATCCAAGGAAAGCAGAGGCTGGAGCTTCTTGTTGGTCCTTGGCTCAGGCAGAGACAAACTCTGGAAGCCGGACGCCCTCCTGCTGCTGCTGCTGAACACCCTGGAGCAGAACCTGGCCGGCCATGCGGCGGCGCCACCGTCATTGCAACAGCCGGAGCCGGAGACGGTGCGCTGCGGCAGGAGGGACAGGGAGGCTGCTGCGGTGTCCTCAAAGTGGGCGTCCCAGCTGTGAGGAATAGGATTTGCACTTGCAAGCAAGGTCGTCCTCCTCGGTTAGTTGATTGGGGATGTCGACGTCGTCCTCGTCCACGGTTGCCGGTGGCCACCACTTGGCGGTCTTCCAGTCGTAGTCAGCCATGTACGTAGGCATCGAACTTCTTGCCGTTCCTCTCCGGAGAGGCAAACGAGGTGAAAGAACCCTAACTTTTAATTAACGCCAACACAGTAAAATTTAAGTAATTTAAACAGTAAATAAGTTAATTACAACAGCCGACAACGGATGTCTCATAATAAAACTCACTGTAGGTTCTCTAGTACGTACGCAAAGGCGGTACGTACGTTGTGCACAAACTAAGTGTACGTACGTACGTACATACTGACTGAAATCAACAATTGGAGCAATGCCCTAGCTCCTCCCTCTACGCCTTCTTACTGGTGGCAATGGATCTTGCTGCTTTTAGGTTCAAAAACACCGCCCTGTAAATCCAAACCAGAGGAATCAAGCACTACTAATCTACTACATATCTACCAGTTGAAAACAAGAGCAGATTTCAACTGGTAACACACACAAGAGCAATGGATGCCTTACCAGCAGGATGCAACGAAGCTGTGGAAAAGAACTCGGAGCTGGAGTGGCATGTATTCATAGTTGATCCAACTAACTATTGGCCAGAACTGCAGACAAATATTACGTCACACTTGAGACATGGATTTTTTAGGGTTTGATGGAGAGAATTGTAGAGCATATCCAACAAACAAGACATACCTTCCATGCTGTCAATTGGACGGATGCATAGTCCTTCTTTACCTTGCTCTTTACTTGGCTGAATGGTCTCCCTGAAATACGCGAAATTGGCAAGGACAATTATTTGGAAAATATCTCACTCGCTTCATAAAAGTTCCAGAATGAATCAAACGGTAGCCTTAATTTGCCTCATCTCCATAACTAAAGGTCCATCTGTGAACGAATGGACACTTGATATTCCAATTACATGCAAGACTTCTCTAAAAGAACAGCACGTTGAATCCTGAATAGCAAGAAATGCAATTTTTCTCGCGACAAAATTCTAGGAGCACTGCATACCAAAATAGTGAGTTTCACAACATACAGTATACCACTAAATTAATTGGGAAATGATAGTATACGTATGTACGGTCATACTGAAAAAATCAGATGCATGTGTGACTCACTTCCTACTTTTTCTCTCCAGCGCTAGCAACCCCACATTATCCCTCTTCTCCATTTTCTTATCTTCTTCCTCCTTGCTATGGCTTTTCCCCGTCCTTGCTCTTGTAATTTTTTTGCTCCTCCAGCCGAATCCTCTTCATGGAGGCGCAGCAGCACATCCTCACCGGCCGATGGCTCAACATGGTATCCCTCATGCTCGCCTCCGCGGACCTCCTCTCCTCTCTCTCTCCCCGCGTCCCGAACAAAGGCAACTCTCCCTTCACTTTTCTCTGTCTCCCTACTAACCAAATAAATCTTGGGAGCTGTTCTTGAATCGAGCCTTCTTCCTCTTCTTTGCTGTGTGTGTTGTAGATCTCAAGTGCATCCTGGCAATAATCTGTAGCCTCGTCACCACGGCTGGATCTGAGGATAAAGCCCGGCAGATCGCCATGTGTAGTTCGAGTGTTTCCGGCTATGCTATTACTATGCATGCATTTTTTTGCAAGCGTTAGCTGGACTGTTGTAAACATTCACTTAATTTATTGTAGAAGTGCAATCAAAATGTTGCAACCTCACAGCCTATGTGTTTGATTTTTTGCACTATTTTGTTGTTGCATGCATTTTTTTATTTTATTGCAGCCCTTTTCTCTAATGTTATACGATTTTTGCAACCCCTTGTCAATTTATTGCTGATTTTTCGTTTGTTACATCTTTATTATAAAAATATTGCAAGCGTTGTATGATAATGTTGCGCATGTTTTAGTCTTTTTTGTTGCACATATTGTATGATAATATTGCAATAATTATCGTAAAATGTTTCAACCAGACCGTACGATACTAGCGGCCAGATCGGACGTCCGGGCGCTAGCAACTTCCAAATTAATTCCCAGGAACCTCAGAACTGACACTAGCAGCACCTCCTTCACAAAAGGAATGATGCAGTATCGTAGCCATTTTCTCGAGGAAAGGTAATCGGGTAATCAGTTGCCCGTCAGGTGCAATATTTCTTTCGATAGTAGTAACATCTGGTATCACATAGAAAGGAGAATTGAACAACAGAGAAAACAACTTTGATGGAAAACTTTGGAATACCTTCCACCACCAGACCATAATACATCATAAACATCATGTTGTTCCACGGTGATGCAGTTAGCTGCTCCACTAAGACCTACAGAAGAAGAAAAAAAAGCTAAGTTGCATATCAGACAAAATGATGATTCGTCAGTAAATGCCAAAAGCCAAGACAGTTGCATGCCTTCTTGGCTGTAGTTTCTTTGCCTTTCTTTCCCTTGAAAAACATATCCATAAGCTTGTGGAGAAAATGGCCAAATGGCCCCGCATATGCAAATCCATAGAGCTGTTTGACATGAGATCGTCAACGAGTGAGAGTAAGAACCGGAAACAAGCAGACAGAACTGATGATATAAAAAATAGTAGAGCAATCGCATTGCTTCCCTTGGTGCATTTTATTCAACTAGAACTAGTAGCGGTAATCTATCTATGACAGATAGCTAATCTCCCATTTACCATTAGTTTCTGCGCCGCGTGACTCTGATTATAAAAGAAGTAGATGAACTTATACAGAAAAATTAGTATTATTGAATTAGATTTGTGTGGATTGGCTGTCCCATCCCATGGATAACTAATGGGAAAAGGATCCTGGTCAGGTTGAGCCGAATAAACGAGCAAATTCTTGGTGCTACGTGGGTGCATGAAATAGTTACTATCACATAGCGATACATCAATTAGGTGTATTCGTTTGTCTTTCTGTTGAGGACGCAAAACGCTACAACCATGCTTGCTTTTTTTTTCTGTAAGCCGCTTGATTGTGTTCATGGATTCAAAGGGATTAATGAGAGCAATGTTTTCAGCAGCCAACATAGTCTATAGACACTTTTGGTTGGTTTAGGGTAGGTAGGTGGGGATGGATGAATCAAGAAGTAAATCAATAGATCTTTGTAGCAGAGAAAGCAAGAAGAAGCTAGCAACCAACCATGATGAGGAGGAGCCTCCTGAGCTGGAGCTTTTTGACGCCGGAGATGGTCTGGGCGACGGCGTCGCTGCATCCGGCCAGCACCCCGGAAGTGATGGCCTTGGTGCGGAGAGGGTGGGCGCGGAGCTGCCTCATGTACGCCTGCCCCGCCATCGCCACCACCTCAGACATGACGCCGTCGACTCCCTCTAATGTCGATCCAGAGATCTGATGCCGAAGCTGCTGATGCTGATCGGGGAGAGGGATGAGCTGCCGTGGTCAGATTCAGAAGAGCTCTTCTCCCACTACTCCTCCTCTGACCTCGCGACGTGTGTGTGTTGATTAGTCAATTAATTCTGGGCAGGCAGGCAGAGTAAGTGCGCGGCGCCTTCTCTTTTTCACTCCCCTCCATTCACAGAGAGAATCGCTTTAGGTGGTGATCGGTTCGGCTGAAAGCTGAAAGCTTATGGCTGAAAACACTGTAGAATTTACTGAAAAAACATCAGAATGAGAGGGTTTATTTAACATAATTAAATTTAAAAATTGAAAATATAAAAATATGTTAGCCCATCACGCACAACGCAAACGAATACGAGAAAAAAAAGAACCGACAAAAAAACTAAAAAAAAAGTCAAAAATTCAGAAAAAGACGAAATTATAAATAGTGCAAAAATAAGCTTAAGCCATAAGCCATAAGCCATATTGATAACCAATCTAAAGTTTGGCTACTTAAAATCGCTTTAAAATTTAGATTAGACCTAAAAAATACATATAGATTTATTTTAAAAAAAATACTTTAATAATATTATGGTCATGCATCCGAATCCTTCAGCATAGAACATTATCTTTTTCAAGCAAAAATCTTTAATATATGAAAGAAAAACTCAAGAGGAATACAATACGACGAAATATTTATACAAAACACCTATAAATTATAGCCAATAACTAATATATAAGCAGTGATTTCACCAACTAGTTAATCCTGCAGAAGAAAAATGAAAGCGAATTCCATGCTTCGTATAGCCTAAAAAATTGCTTGTGTAACTAGTCTTCCTTGCTTGTTGCCACACGTCATGAAATTTTCCTCGATCCTACAGAGCAATATATACTAAACTACACATGACAAAAGCTAAGGTACATATAAAAAAGCATGATAAATATAGCAGGCTGAGTACAAAATATGGTAAGATATAAAGCAATTTATTATGTCACACTAGGATAATAAACATGGCTCCATATATTTATATTACAATGCATATTGATGAATTTTAAATATGATGCAATAAAAGAAATTCCAACTCCCCCTTAGCAAGTAAGTCGATTTTAGAAACAATTTGGTTCAAATTGAGTTATATCATCATTAAGCTCTAGAAAATTTCAAATAAACTCCCACTAAACCAAATCAATAAGCAAGAGGGAAACCGTGGACAGAAGGAAGAAATGGCAATCCTTCAAGCATAGACAAGATAGAAAAATCACTATGGCTCAGACTTACTCTCATCTACCTCATATAACTCTAGGACTATCAATTGGTCTTTTAAAACACTAGGGAGTAAATATATTCCCTGTCTACCCAAGGGAGCCCAACCCTCGCTAGACCTAAAAGAAGTAAGTGAACTCAACTTAGTGAGAAGAGAAGCAACTAATAAGTAGCATCCTACAATCACAAGATGAGAGAAAGAAGACTAAACAAGTGAGAATAAGAACCACTCTAGTCTATGCTAGAAGGACTAACTCAAATACACCCAATAAATAAAGTGTAACAGAATGAAAAAGAAGCATATGAACAATATAATACAAAAAGTACATGATGCTCTCTCTCAGATTAAGTCATAAGGACAGACAACCCCAAGCTCTCTCCACAAGGTCATGAACCTTGAGTTATCTAAAGGCTTAGTGAAGATATCAACTATCTGGTGGTCACTCTCCATAAATTGAAGCACTATATCACCCTTCTCAATATAGTCTCTAAGGAAATGATATCTAATATATATGTGCTTGGTCCTGAAGTGCTGCACTGGGTTCTTGACAATGTTAATGGTAGAAGTATTATCACAGAAGATAGAAACAATATCTATGGCTAACCTAAAGTCCCGCATGGTCAAACCCATGCAAAGCACCGAACTACAACAACTAGCGGCTGCAACATACTCGGCCTCTATGGTGGACTGTGTAGCACTGGGCTGCTTCCTAGAAGACCAAAAAACAAAAGAAGTGTCAATGAATTGGCAAGTGCTAGAGGTGCTCTTGACATCCATCTAGTACAGCTTGAAACCTTTATACACTACAAACGCAAGCAAAATTCTAATAGCCTCTAGCCTAACTACAGGGGCGAAAGTCTCCTCAAAATATAAACCCTCAACTGGGAGAAACCCTAAGTTACCAGTCTAGCCTTATTTCGAATGACTACCCTATCCTCACTCTGCTTGTTCTAGAAAACTCACTTGGTTCCTATGACATTATTACCACTAGGGGACTTAACAAGCGACCTGACCTTATTCCTCTCAAAATTCTCTAACTCCTCATGCATGGCATTGACCCAAGACTCATCAGAAAGAGTATGACAGATATTCTTGGGCTTAAAAGAGGTGACAAAGGAAGAACGTAGATAGAAGTGAGATAAGCCAGACTTTAAGGGCCTAACACACTCAAGAAGATCTCCTATGATTTGCTCCGGAGGATGATGACGCTGAATGTGTTGGAGAGGTCCTGGATAAAAAGTAGTGGCATCTACCTTATGAACTGTAGAGATAAGAGCAGAGCCACAAGCTCCAGAAGAACTGGAAGGTAAGGGTGATCTCTCTGAGGCGTAGTGGTAGAAGCAGGCACCTCAGGGGAAGAAAGGACTGGATCAGGTAAAGAACATTCATCTCCATCCTTCTCCTTATCTACGAAGATAATCTTAGACTGTACAACTAGACCTGAGATATATGAAAGTCCTCTAATTTCCTTGTTAAAAGTTTAGAATACGGGTTGAAAGGTATTCGTTTCTCGAATACAAACGACCCTTGGAAGAGGAGATGGCTGCCGGCGCCGGTTGGATCCCAGTTATGCCACCATGCAGCACTCGAAACAGGAGTCTTGAATTTCACGGCCGCCGGCATGCACATTGTTAAACAAGACAGTGTCGATCTTGGGAACAACGAGCAACATTTGTTGGATTAGATAGTGTGCTAGCTATATACTTATCTGATTAAGAATATATCATGTCTTGTTTTAGACACTGGTACAGTCCTTAATGTGTAATTTTGACAACTGATTTTTTATATGAATATGTTTATTAAAAAATATAAGATTATTATATTATTAAAATAATTTCCATAACTAATCTCGCGGTACTATTTTCATTTGACCGATCTACATGCTGTTTAGATATACAAGTAGTTACTGTACACCTTCTGAATCGTCGTACATCTCTGGACGGGGGAGTATAATGCATATGACCATCATCATGCAATCAAGTTACGGGCGGACGGAGCAAGGCATCCGCAGGACGGCCATTCCCTGATGCTGACGGCCGGCCGGCCGGCAGTACTGAATTTACATAATCCCCCTCTCTTTTCCTCCAACATAAGAGAGATAAACCCTAGACGGATTAATTCCATTTACAGCCATCAGCCCAACATTCATCAACAAGATCAGCAAAGGTTTCTTTTCAAGCATTTTAATTAAGATAGAAGAAGATGAGCAAAGATTTCTTTTCAAGCATTTTAATTAAGATAGAAGAAGATGAGCAAAGATTAACATATATAGTGCTCCAAGATCGTCATGGCTTCTTTCAGGCACCGTCGGGAGGAGGAGGCGCGAATGGCCGACGACTATGAGGAGGAGGGCGACAGCACTTGTGCTCTGAGCTCCAGCTCTCCAGCCCCCTCCGACTTGGAGCTCCATTCCATGACTGCAAAGGTTATTGTTGTCTCTGTCCGTCCCTTAATTACTGCTCGTGCCTCGTCGCTACACCACCAAATCAGTTATATAGTAGCTGTCGAGAGAGAGATTACCGCTACCATCAAGTCCCTGATAATTGAGAGTGTCTAGCTGCATGCTTGTTTTCAGGGCATAAAGCACTTGTGCTCTGAGCTCCTCGAAATAAACAAGGCCTCAGAGGAAGACTTCCGCAGGAATGTTTATCTAAGCTACCTCTCCTTTCTTAGGTAGGTACTACCACATTAGTGGGTACGCCGATATTATTAATTCCAAGAGTATAGATCAGATCAGATCCCCTGCTTATTAGTAATGGGTGACCTTGCTGCTTGCATGTATGCATAGCCAGGTTGCTTGAAGAAGCTGGTGATTTGGAGAAAGATGTTGGCCATCTGAAACGACATGTCATAGCACAGAGGAGGCTCATCCAACATCTCACAGACAACTTGTACTCATCGGTACTGGTGGCGGAAAGCAGCTCCAAGGAGGAAGAGAGTGTCGAGGAGAAGGATGCGAATGACTGCTCCCCATGCGATGCTTTGGATGTTCTTCTATCCGAGCACCGGATGGACCAAGCCCTGGAGCTCCTGGAACTGCAGGGTCAAGCGCTGAAACAGATGCAGGATGTCGACGGCCACTCAGCCCGGCTGATCGCGACGAGCATGTCCGCATTGTCCGCTAGAAAAGCAAGGGTCGCCGATCGTTTCGCCTCTCTCGCGGATAACCCGCGGACACCGCGGCACGAGCTTCTCAAAGCGCTCTCCGGGCTTTGCAAGCTCGGCGACGCTCAGCGAGCAAACCGTCTCCTGTTCAAGTTCTACCGATCGAGTGCCATCCGTCGCGTCGAGGAACTGAGGAGGTGCTCGAAGGATGGGAGCACCAATTACATCAAGGAACTTGCACGCACGGTGTTCTCCTCCATTCTCCAGGCATCAAGAAGCTTTACCATGCTGCATGGGCATCCATCGTCCGAATTGATCCGATGGGCGAGGGAAGAAATCGAAGACTTTAGCGTCGCATTCTGCGAGTACGTCAGATCCATATCACAGGTCGGTGAGACCGGTCTAGTCTTGGCACTCGACGTTGCACGATGCGCCCTCTCCTACTGTTCCCGGCTGAGACCTCTCGAGATCGTCTCCGAGGAAGATTTGATTGGGCTGATCGCGCCTTGTATGGAAGAGGTGCTGGCTACGTACGCCAAGCACCTGAAGGAGGTTGTTCGATTGTTCGTTGCTTCGGACGCGTGGGTGTTGGGTAGGTTTCTCATTTCAGGAATACTAAGGGCCAGATCACCTACCGGTGCTGCAGCTGGAGCGCAAACTGAGCCCTGCCTGCTCACAACCAGCGGAAGAAAATTTGTTACCTTGATACAGGTACCTCTTCTCTCTGAATCCCTACGAATTAATATATAATCCCCGCCAGTTATTTTCTTAAAATATTTTACAACCAGCGGAAGACATATTTTTAACAAAAATCTAATGATATAATGTTTTTTTCTTTGGCTCCTTCATTTTGAGACAGGAGGTTGTGGAGGACGTCTCCCCGTTGTTAAATCTTCGGATGGAGAATTCAGTTCTGCAACTCCTTGCTGAGCTATTCAGGGAGTACATGCACTCCATTGTGGAGGTCATCCCAAGAAAAGTAGGTGCTTTCCAAAACGAAGCTAGGGCAAGCGCTCCAGATCAGCAATACATGTGGCAGCTCTCTGTCTTAATCAACTGCACGACACTAGTATCCTTGTTTCCAACCATTGCCCATGGTATCTTCAAGAGCAATGAAGCCAGGGCATTACTGTCCTCAGCTGCTGATGTTTCAACACAGAGTGAACTGGACGGTTTAATCTCGTTCATTAAAGAAGCAGCCGGCCAAGTATGGACTTTTTTCTGTCAGCAATTCATACGAGACACCATGTCAAGCCAACAAACCAACCCGACAACAAGCTTTGGAGAAGGAATCTTCGCTGCGTGTCTGCCTAGTTCACCACAGGGCATGATGCCTTCTTTTGCCTTTCAGGTATCTCGACTGTTTCTCCTAGCTCAGTCCGGCCTTTTCTTCACGATGGCTCGCCAATCTCGAACTAATGTATACACATATCCACCTTCCAGAGATATCACTTTTCTTGCGAACCCCAGAATGCACAAGTCTTGATATGTAGTATAATTTTCTTTCTTCACTCAACAACACTAGTTTGAATGCTTGATGAACAGGTGTTGTTCCTACGGGTGAGGCAGTTGAATACTCTGTATGGTGCCATCCTAACCGGCAAGGACGGAACAATGAAGAAACTGTTGCAGGAGCTGATGGAGGCTATGATTCTCTGGCTTTCTAACAACCTAGATTACTCTTGGATCCATCAAGCGCAGAACGTTCCTAAGGACGTGCTTTTTTACCAGGTTAGTCAGTATTGGCTCCCTCAATAACTGAAGTATATGATGAGCCTGAAGAGAAAATTTCCTGATGAACAAACGGTGGTATATGTTGCTTTATCATGTGTAGCTAGCTCTAATGCTCTGTTACATGCTAAATCTTCTTATGGATATTTTGTTGTCGGTTTGGTTTATTTATCTTCTTATGAACAAACGGTGGTAAACTTAACAGTGTTTATTTTGTGTGCAGATCCAATTAGATATTCATTTTCTACTAGAATTTGCACAACTTGGTGGTTTCTCCTCTGACGATATCAGAACCACTGCGTTGGATTTACTAGGGAAAGCAGAAGAAAAGGTGTCGTCACTGGAACATGATATGAATAGGTAACGCTCACTGTTGTGTGTTGTCGTAAAGAAATGCTGCGTTATTTAGTCCACACTTTTGCTATATGCCACCTTGCAGTTGTACTATCCGTGAGGAGGGATGGGCTACCGATGCTGCAAAACATGCAGTCCAAGTGCTCATGGGGACTGAACTAATAAATAGGTCCGGTTCCCAGCAAGAAGCAAGCGTTAAAAATGAAAATGTGCTGGCCGCTGGAGAATTTGATGTGGCAAGAAATGGCCAAGAAGGCGAGGAGACAGGTAGCCAGATCGATGATAGTGTTACGAGTTCAGGTCAGGAGGACATGGTCGATCCTTGGAGCAATGAACATTATGCTAGTTCATCTGTGGAACCACCTATGGATGAAACTGTAGCTTGTGGCTGCGATGGCAAGTCCACCGATGAATTCATAAGCATCGAGGATGATCGCGGTGCAGCTGAGGGCAGCGCCCAAGGAGAAGGTGATATGTCATCAGAGAGTCAAATCCTTGACTCGGAAAATGGAGAAGACGAGATGAAGCACATACCCGTAGAAGCCATCGAAGCAACTCCACAAGATGAGGCCGGTGATCAGGACAGCAGTTGCTCGTTCACCACCTCGCCGGAGTTGTCGCACAGTACCCCAATCCCTGTTGTCAGCGACAGCGCAGACGAGGGAACAAGCCCCGTCGATGCACTGTACAAAAGTGTGGCGGACAAAATGAGCACGAGCTCCGCAGAAGGAACTGATCCGGGCAGCAGCAGCAGCAGCAGGAGGAGGAGGCAGCGGCAGGCAACCACTCGCGGTGGCCGTCGTCCTGCGGCTGAAGACGAGCAGGGTACTAGTAGCAGAAAGAAGAGGGAGGCCATGAGCAGAAGCAGAAGGCCGAGATGGCAGTGAACAACCTGTTCTGAATCATCCCTATATACATTACACCAATGCATTCCCGAACATTCAGAACTCAGGCTTAATTCGCTGCGTGCTTTAATTACCCAATAGAAATATATGGATCTTCTTATCTTACTAGCGGAAAAGTTTCACACACGGGCTCGTGCGCGCGTGTACATACATACACTATTATGTGACTGAGTGTATAATAGTTTATTCTACGCTCCAACTAGTTCCCTCGCCTGATCGAGCCGCCGCCAACACCGAGCCGTGCATCCCGCCAGTCCCCACCCGCTCGTGCCAGACCCACAACCCTGACGCTAATGTCACATGGCTAGTATGCGTCACGGTTAGGTATGGCAATAAACTATAACGACGCGTCCAGTAAAATTATGAGTATAGTAAGAACCATTTCATATGACCATAAATTGGGATATATCTGCACATAAATATAATATCTATTTTTACTGCCACCATCACACATCATTTTCATTCTTTTTTTCGAAATTCATGAGCTCAGCAGAAGTGGTTCATCTAGCCGTAAACTGAAAATGTATTTGGATGTAAATATGGCATCCATTTTTACTGCCGCTATCACACAACGGCGTCACATGGTCACTACGCGCCACGGCTAGGTATGGAAGTAAACTCTACATATGTCCATTAAAAATCGTTTCATCTATCTGTAAGTTGGGATATATCTGGTCGTAAATGTGGTATCTGTAACTCTACACATGAAATTTTTCATAGAACTCACTTTGAGTATCTTATGATCATTATTAGAGTATGCTGAAAAGAATACAGAGATATAAGAATATCATTTAAGCCATATATGAGAAGTGTGATTATGTATTTATAGGAGTATAGAATCATTTTCATATGCATATAACTATCTAGTTTAAATAAGTTTGAACTGAAATTAATTTGCTGGAAGGGATGGATGAGTTGCTTAAATTAATTTGCTCCGTCTCCACAACAACATGCTACTCGCTGGTATGCATGCATATCCAACGAGTGCAGGAAGCAGAAGCCTGCATGCTGTACTAGCTAGTATATGCACGTATCGATGGAGGCAGAACAACACTAGGCAGTATGACTTAATAATAATTGTACTCAATCTTAGAACACAGCGAGTGGATGCACATATATATGCTGCAGCTCGCTAGCTCACAAGGATCAGGAGAAGCCGATGCATGCCATGCCATGCGGTGTCAGGCAAGGAAGCCGAGCTTCTCTCCGTTCTTCTTCGCCAGCCGGATCAAGCCTTGCCTCTGCTTCGCGTCGGCGCCGATGGTCTTGCAGAACTCGGTGATCACCTGCACATACATATATGTATTTTGCATTAATTGCAGAGCAGCGAATCGCTAACACAACAAGACAAGAGCTCATAGATCTGCTGCTGTAGCACCTGGGAGTGCACAGCGATTGCCTTTCCCCTCAGCTGGTTGAAGCGCTTGCGTCCGATGATGTCGCGCACCACGACCACGACGGGCGCGAACACCCCCTTCCCCTCGTTCACATTGCCCATCGTTGCTGGCGACCGCAGCGGCCGCGCCGAGCGGGGGCGCACCGACACCGACATGGCCAGCGCGGCCGCGGAGTGGTCGTCGCCGGACACGGAGCTGGACCACGTCGGAAGAGCCCGCACCCCGGAGGCGGCCGCCATGTCGATGGTCGCTTCCTTTCTTTCTTTGCCTGAGTTCTTCTTCTTGTCCAGTGAACGCACTTTACCTCCCACCTTTCTTGCTCGTTTCTGGGTTTCGTTCTTTCTTTACTTAAATCTCTGAAGAAGGAGAGATCTTTGAGACGAAAGCAGAGGAGAGAAGCGGTGGTGGTGGTGGTGAGGAGGGAGCCACGCCAGAAAGAAATCTGGATGACGGATTGCTGGTGGCCAAGGAATTGATTGCGTCGCAGGGGACTCTTTTAACAAAGAGTAGAGCTTTCCTTCTCGCCTCCGCCCGCCGCGTGTCGCGGAGGAGATGAGGAGTTTCTGGGCAGGAACGCAGGGCCTATGCCGTGCTGCCATGTCAGCATTTTTGGCCTTTCCTTTTCCTACGCTGGCACTGATCTAAAAATAATGATTTTTTTCCCCACAAGTAAAACCAAACAGCAATACTAAGGTCCAGTTTAGAAAGCATGAATTTCACACGAATCAGTTCAATTCCCACAGGAATTGGGGCAAACATTCACGGTGCCTAAATCTGCAGATGCAGAAGCTCAGAGAAGCGCCGGCAGGCAGCATCTCAACATAATTGCATAGATAACATACATGTACTTGACAAAGGTTGCTTGTAAGGTAACCCTAACCATTGCAGCGCCTGCTCTGTATCCCAAACCCAAAATATGATGAGGACAACCCACAACAAACGCCCGTCAATGATCGTCGGTATCTATCTATAATCTATACTAATGATAGTAGACTGCAAGAAGCTCCCTTCTTCTACCAAGCAAAAGTCCTGCTCATCTTGTACCAAGTCCCCCCCTAGTTTCGCCTTGCAGCTGCTCTACCGCTCCTCCCTGCCAAAAGCAGCAGCAGCATCAAACGGCATGATTCCAAATGCTTGCTTGGGGTGTACTATCTAAAGGTAAAATTATGCATGTAGGGGTGACAACAACCACGGGATAGGGGGCAGACAATCCGCTATAACTTGAGAGAATTCCATGCAACATACCATTGCCAATAGGTTCAGAAAAAAAAATACTTCAGCAGTAAAATAGGCAACATACTTGAATTCTTTGGATCACGGCAGTATCTGCTTCCACACATGCAACGAAATGCTTTGTTGGGGTAATCAGAACCGTCAAAATCAATGCCATAATCCTGAAATCAGAATTCTAAGCGATGGTCATTCACAACAAACACAGAAAAATTTGCCAAGGAAAATTTTTATTTCTTTCAGCCTTACTGGCACAATCCAATATTGCAATGATTGGCAAGTTGGCAGAATTTTGGATCATCAAAAATAAAATAAAATGCAGGTGAACAGGGCTTCCTAGGATATGAGGAGTCAACAAGCAGATTGCGTCAAATAGTTCTGAAGACAATATGTCCTATAAAGACGATTCGATTACCGCAAAGTACAAATACTTGCTAGTTAGTACCAGTAATAGTAAATTTGCTCCAATGAATGCAGATGAGATGAGGCTTCGGCAACACCGCCCACTAAATTTGACAAGAGATGTCAGGCAGAATTTATTTGCTAAACCATAGAACTCAATTCAGTGACCATCTCTACCGATGGAGTCGGCTACTCATGTTTCCTTGTGAAATCTACTCATGTTTCCTTGTGAAATCAACATACTTTGATTGCACAGGGATCAAATCTTCAGCCAGCTATAGGCACAACTGCGTGCCATTAAGGGTATTTTCAAATGGTGGGGATGGTTGACTGGTTGTTATGCATTAGTGTTGAGAAAACTATACAACACTTACCCATGTTAGCTCCTCAAAAGCCTCCACTTTCTTGGTTGTGAAAAATGCAAGCTGCATTAAGGGGGAGAAAGAACATTAATTAAACCATTAACATGTAGTGCTTATACTACTTTCACATAGACATCAATATCAATATGTAAAAATCACTTACATGATAATAACGATGATCCGGTGTCTCAACCTCAACAGGTATCAGAACGAGATTTGCATCATAGCATCTAGATGACAGAGCATTGTTATCAGAAATAAATGATTGGACAATACAGATATAGTATTAGTGAATACACAAGGTTGTCAAGGCTTTAAAATGAACTAGATGAGGAAAAATCCCTAGCACACCTATGGTTGGCAAATCGCCCGACATTCCCATAAAATGTAGCATCAAGGCATAGACCTTCTTCGTCCTTCAACATCCCTAGAGAACCCCAATCAGCATCCAGGAGCACTTGATGCATATGCTTGCCATTTCTTGCATTTTGAATTGTTCTTTCATACAGTTCCATACTTGTCAGTACCTCTCCAACATATTCGCAAATGAAAGCTCCTTTTGGCAGCTCATCCATCGTGCGTAGTCCCCAGCCCTTCCCTTCACGTGTGAAAAACACCTGAAGCATGGAATAAAGTGACATGCAATACGCTCATCTTCATGTTACAAGGCTGAAGCCAAAGTTAACAACAAACGAAGCTCCAATTTGCTAGTGTTTAGTCAGAATGGAGCAAGAAACATGTTCAGTGTATACTCCCTCTAGTCACAAATTATCGTTTTGGGATACATCCAGTCAAACTTTTCAAAGTTTAGCTAACGATATCTTTTTAAATATTTATATTGGATACATGAAAATCATATGTATGGATTTGGCTCGAAAAGTACTTCCATAATATTGTATTTTTATTATGTTTTATAAACATATTACAATAGAAATTAGTGGTCAAAATGATATTTTAGGGACCGTGTCGATATCCAAAACGACATGTTTTTTGTGACCAGAGGGAATAGCAAAGAAAGAAAGACGTCTCCATGGAATGGTCACTCCTCAAAAAACATTGATTAGCAAAGATTGCACATTAAGAAACATTTTTTTTGGCCGGGCCAGCGGGGTAACTGCCACCAATTTCATTAAGAGGGAGCAAGGTGAATCTCAATACATTCTAAACCAGCAGCGAGGCAGCCAGAGACTTCTAACTTGAGCACGCGTTCAGGAGACACCCGTGCCTTGCAAGGCTTACATACCAGAAGGCCTATGCACCAATACCAAACCCGGGTTGCTTCAATGGTTTATCATTAAGAAACTATTGATGACTATCACCAAAAAGGAATGCCATAAAAGAATTACAGCAGTGTTAGTCTGCAAATGCTCTAAAATAGTACCTGCAAATTGCATGTTATCCCATGCTGAATCACACGGTTTCCACACTGCATGTCACAGCCACATTTACTCCAGCACTCTTTAATGAATTTTCTGGCAAGGTGGCCTTTACAAGGATCTGGTGAGGCCTGGTTCTTAGATCTTTCAAGAGGGCAAGCTTTACAGTAGAACTTATGATGCTTTTCTGGGAAGTGATTAATAGAGATGCATTCATCAAGGAAAGCTGTCCTAACCAGACCCTCTGGTGTATATGCAAACTCACCACCGGTTGCTCTTGCACAAGCACATGGAAGTGGTGCTGATAAGCAGTTGCCAGAACAATCAGCGCAACAGTCTTCATCGCCAATCCGTGCAATAGAGATGTTGACATAAGCATTTTGGAAGACAAGGTTTTTTGGTATGTAATAGAAGGACGGCGGACAACTCTCACTACCAAATTCATTTACTATAGATATTCTTACTCGTTCTTCTCCTTTGGATATGTCAGCAACATCATGGATTGGCCTTTGCTTAGAAAGTGCCAACTCAGGCTGCCAAGCAACAATTGAATTTTGCATAGTAGGTTCTGAGGATTCAAGCACTGATGATCCTCCAGCAGCATTACCATTCCCATCTACAGCATGCTTACAAGCGATTGGCTTCACAAAAGGAGCATTGGTGTCCACAGCCTCTTTTTGCAAGCTCCCGACATTGCTATGAACTTCAGAATGCACAGTACCCAATTGTGCAACATATTGGCATACCTCATTCATCAGTTTGCCAATAGAAAAATCGGGAGGTAATATCTTGTATGAGTGAAGACATTTATTCTCAACCATTTTGAAAACCTCGTTTAAACTAACGTGGAACTTCGAAGGGTCCAAATTGCATTTCAATGACATCTTCACCTCACCCATAGTGGATGAAGCAACATCAAGTTCAACAAAAGGTGTCTCCTGATTATTTTGAACGGCAGATCCTACCCCATTCTTGCATATTGTGACTGCATGTAGATTGCTGTCCAGATTTTGATCTTGGTTAACTATGCTGCCTGTAGCATCAGCACCTGAAGTCAACAACTTCTTTGTTTTGCAATGCTCGATTAACAAGTTCCTGCCACCTAATAAAGTTTTTGTTTTTTAAAAAAAGGAGAGAGATGAAATCAGAACAAGCAAATAACTAACAGAAACTCATTGCAAATTGTAATTGACCAAAGCAACTGTTACAGACTGCATATCCAGTAAAAACATTTTTGGGATCAAGGTTAAACCATGGATTGCATATCCACTGGAAACCTTTGTGTGTACAACCATAAGCTAGAAGGGGAAAAAGGAGAAACTGAAACAATATACATGTAAATTTTAAATGACGTAGGCATTGAAAAAAAATTTATAGTCTCACGGTGAAAATATGAATTCGATTTCCAGAGCATGCAAACATCTATATGAACTGGAACTAAATGACGGAAGATGAATAAAAATATGAGCACCTCTAGTCTTTGCAGACTATTGATTGGGATAATGAGATAATGCAAGAAGAGGTCATATACCTGAAGAGCCGATGTTCATCTGCTTGGCAACAGGACCAACTGCAACATCAGGACAGGTGAATGCATCCATTTCAGGTTCAGGTTTGGGCTCTTTCAAGAAGAGAGCATCTTGGGGATTTTCAAGCAGGGATCCATTATCCCCCTTGTAGGTGACGACAGCTGAAGGATCTCCATGGTCAGCAGCTTGCTGCACAGCTGTCAAGGCCCTAGTTTGTCGACGGGTGGGTTGCGGTGAAGCAGGCCCAGCAGCTTGGGTTGAGATAGTTGGTTGTGATGGTTCAGGCTCTAAAGACTTGCCTTTGATCCTGGGCCTCTTGATCAGAGGGGTCTCATTATCATCGTCAGCAGCCATGTCATGCCGACTAGCAGAAGCCGAAGCAGAAGCAGAAGGGTGTTGATCGTCTGGCCTGAACCTGGTTGTGCCGCGAGGCTCCGGCTCCTCATCGGTCCCCTGACGATGCGAGAGAAATACTGGTTAAGGAGGGCTATTAGCAATAGCTACTTAGCTAGTAAACACGAGAGAGGGAGAGAGAGAGAGACGTGACAGGGGGAAGCGGCGGGCGGTGGCTTGCTGTCTTGCGCGTCGAGGATGGCGTCGGCGAGGGCGCGGTAGCACTCGTCCTCGATGGGCTCCCAGTTGTTGTCGAAGAGCTTGAGGAGGCGCTTGAGGACGGGGGTCGCCTGCTTCTTGGAGAAACCCAGCATCTTCATGGCCTCCAGCGCCTTCCTTGCCCTCTCCGAGTTGGAACCCATCTCCTTGTTCTTCTTGGGCCGCAGCAGCAGCTAATGAAATGGTTCACTGATCACTCCCAGTCCCACTGCCTATTATGCTGGCAGAGGCCATGAACAAGTAAGAGACAAAAGCGAGGCAATGCTGCACACATATTACTAGCTACTGTAGTATGTTAATGTGAAATTGAAGAAGCAGAAAGGCGCGATCTTTGCAAGGGAGGAAATGGAATAATATAAGAAGAAGAATCCCACCGGAATCTTTGGTTGGAATCTATGTTTGAACAAGTGGCACCAGATTGATTGTACCAAGAAAACAAGATGATACAGATCCAAAAGAAGAAAAAAGAGGAAACTTGAAAACAAGATAGTCGCGGGGCGATGAGTAATACCCACCCAAACAAGAGAGAGAGGAGCATTTCGATTTGATTTGGAAGGAAGGGGGCGGTGATGAACATTCATACCTCCTCAATAAAAATCAATCGCTTTTAATCGTTTCCTTTGCCTTCTTTGGGGGCCGGGATGATTTCCTCCCAAATAAAAAGGGGAATTTAGGGAGACATAGTGGGTGGCGATGGAACGCCTTCCATTGCTGGTACTAGTAAGCGAGCATGGTTGATTTCTTTCACACAATACTACTACTGCTGCTTCTTCTTTCTGTGCTTCTTCTTCTGGGGCTTGGTTGGGTTGTGTGGTTTCCTGGCTTCCAGTTCCGAGGAGGAAGAAGAGGAGGCGGCGTGGCGTCGATCGATGCGATGCGATGCGAGCAATAATACAGGCTACTCGTGAACTGGGCCTGCCAAAGCCCATGGCAGTATGTCACGATAACATTTGTTCGGCCAGCCCAAATCCAGAGCTGATATAATAAATAAGAAATAAGTCAATTTTACTCCCTGAAATATCCAAAAAGTTCACATAACCCCTGCTCTTTGAAACCATTGGTTTGGGTCTGGGCTCGAAGCCTTAGTCCATGATGGTCACCTCACCACTAGACCAAAAATATGGAGTGATATCGGCTATTTTGTATATATACATGAAAGAGAAAATAATAAAGAAAGACCAGGAGTTCTCCCCCTATCTTTGTGTTTCAATCTACTATTTTGTGTCTTCTGTGATTGATCTGTCTATTTGCATAGGAGATGAATTAATCGGACTGGACTCGCCAGTGACGGTTCCTCAACACGTTATCAGCACGAATTGCTCCGGTGAATTGAAAGGCAATTATCGAAGCATTAGTAGATTGAATTGTCTATGTCTAGATCGCTTTAAATTCTATAGATTTCGCTTTCTAGATTATTTTTTACGGTGCAAATCCGCTCTAATCTACTGTGAGCATACTCAAAGTCGTCGGCACAATGTCGATCGATAGATTACATGAAAGAGTATATGTTGATTGTATTATAGCAAGACTCTAGAGAATATTATGTTAGTTGCCATCAGGGAAATAGCACAGCCGAACACGCCGCCGGCCCCGTACGGCCGCCGCGCGTGAACGTCGTCTTGGCCGCCCGCGCCGCAGCCTTCTCACACACGCCGGCTCAAGCCGCCGCCACACACGAGCTTCCCGCCGACACCGCCACCGCCGACCCGCATGCCGCCGGCTCCCGAGGGCCGCGTGCGCCGCCGAGGCCGGCCGCTCACGAGCCCGACCGCTCGTCACTCAAGCGTCGCCGCTCGGGTGTCGCCACAACCTAGGTGCCGCCGCCGCTTGCTAGCCCGCCGCCTTCAGTGCCGCCGCCGACGGCCGCAGCCGACCTCGATCGCCCGAAAATACAAGAGCATAAAGAAGAGACAAAGAAATAAACAATATGCACACGATGTTTTACCGTGGAGATCGGAAACTTGCCATTTTCCACTAATCCACGTTGAGAAAAGCCCAAGTGACTTGGCCGGCTCAACTAATTAAGTCCCAGCTCCTCAATCCACTAATGGTTGTCCTTCCTCCGCTTCGAAGATGGTGGACATCAAACCACTCATAAGTTGGCGCTGGGATTTTTCACAACCTTCTTGGAGAAGTCACCGCACAAGCTCTCGCTAAGCTGTCCAGGTGCCGGCAAGCACCAAGAGTAAAGAATCACAGCTTCACTTGACGGCAATCAAGTGCCAAAAGATTAATCTAGAGATGAAATGCACTTTGTTTTGACTCAACCACCTCGAATGAATGCATATGTGAAATTGAGGTGTGGAGTGAATGCTCAACATTCAAGGGTGTTCAATGAAGCCTCTTACTACTGTCCTTGAACAAGTGGGAGAGTATTTATACCCTCACCAACCAAAACTAGCCATTACAAGGCAATCCCTAAAAAAATTAGGGCGAGCGGAAGTACTGCTCATCAGCGGCCGATTTCAAAGACTGCTTCGACATAGCAGAAACAACTATTTCAGAGCTTCTGATCTAGCCATTAGAAGTTGGCACGGAACTACCACCGTTGTAATCCCGGTAGTTCCGATATTTGAAAGTTCCAAAAAATTCCGGGCGGTATTCCGTTTGATTCGAGGTTAAGAGTTGGCGCTCTCTAGAAAAAATGTTACGCCCGGATTTTCGAAGCTTCCGTGCTCCGGAAGTACCATTTAAGGTTGCGGTACTACCGCTCTACGGTAGTTCCGCTGTTGAATCTCTGGTACTTCCGTTTTCTTCGGAGACAAAGTGACTCCGAGGGTGCTCTCTAGAAAAAAACGTTCCACTCGATTTTACGAAACTTTCGAAAAGTGAAAGTACCGCCGTTTGCACTCTGGTACTTCTGATTGTCCACAGAGAAAAAGTTTTGGCTATCAATTTTAGTTTTAAGAGAATACATAATCCTAAATTGATCCAAATGGTATGAGAATATGCTATCAAGTTACTAACCATGATCCCTCTTAATGGTATGACATTTATCCTACAATCCGGTCTTCCACCCTTTCTCCTAAGATCGGTAAAAATGAAAAAGGGATCTTAGTCTACATATACCTTTGTCTTGAGCCACTTTGATCTTAATGTTAACCCTTAGCATGTGTCTCATCATTATTTTAAGAACTAAACCATTTAAACACTCAATAAACATATTAGTCTCATATTCACATAAATTCATTAAGTACCAAAACTATTTTTAGAGGCCTAGATGCTTTCATTCACCTCGTGCTTCGCACCATGGTGCTCTCAAAGCCCCTCTTCTCCCACCTCCCCCTCTCTAGGAATGGGTTCCCATCTCCTTCTTGGCTATGGTCGCGCGGATTGCGCACATGTGCCTGCGGTGCATGTGGATGGCGCAGCGGCAAAGCACCTCGAGCTCAACAATGACACGTGGGAAGCAAGAGCACACGGTGGCAAGCTCCACTGCCATCCTACCAGTCATCTCCCTGCACTATGGCTTCTCGCACTCTCACCACCACTCCTGCTCCCGCCATGCCTCCACGGACGGCGACCGCCTCAGTAGCCGCTCCCCCTCTACGTTGCAGTGGTGGTGCACCCTGGAGGCCATGGCAACATCCGTTCGCGTCGCATCGTGTTCCACATATCATTACTTATACTTCCCAATTTAATTTGATTATTCTGATCACAGTGGTTATGAATCAAGTTTCTTCTTCACCTTCGTTCAGATTTCATTGTCAACATTCATCGCCTGCAGTGAGTCTCTAACCAATTAACCCATACCCAGGCATCCATTGCCATGTTCTACATTTTTATGCACTCACCTCCTGCTCTAGACCATCGTGTTGTCGCCCCCACGAGCTCCCGAACCATCGCCGTCACCCTTCTCAACACCGCTTGTCTCTGGCATCTATCTCCCCAAATACCAGCACCATGGGTTTCCTCATGTCGCATCTGCCCCATGTTTCCCATCTCCCATCCTTGGCACCATTCCTTACCTGCCAACCTTTTACATTTGTGCGCTACCTACGCTTCTTCCATGTTTGTTGTTTAGGAAGACGACTCTATATACAGCTTCTCTCCTCGCCCAATAGCAATTGGGTCCCATTCGTAATATTTTCCTATTACAAAGAAAAGCTAAATTGTGGGTTAATGGCAAGCGGGTCCCGCTTAACGTATTTTGTTAATAATTATAAGAAGATGATGTTTTAGGGATTTTTTTTGTTAGATCCAAGGGCTAGGATTATGTGTGACTAGATCCGATGGTTATGGTAATTTGGAGAGATTTGGTGGATCTTCTGTGGTTTGATCTATGCATACATTTGTGTGGATAGAGCAATTTCTATGGTTCAATGATATCATTATCCACATATGTTGACAAACCGAATGCAAACATGAGCCACGTAAGCAAAATCGGGCGATGGCCACGGTGGGAAACCAGATGCAAACATGAGCTATTAAGCAAAACCGTTGAGTAAAGCAGTCGCCGAGCAAAATATAGTGTGATTTGACCTTGTTTGGGAAGATAGGGTTAAACAAACAGTTGTAAAGTTGAGTGAATTGCACTATAAGTACACAAACTTGTGAAGTGGGTATATCTAGATCACTAAACTATGAAACCATGCATTTATGTTAATGAACTTATCAAACTTTACAAAAGAGGTCCAAAAGAGGTTTTGTAAGGCTAACAAGGCATTCATGTAGTGCTAATGCTTATATGGCATTTATGTGGGAGTCGTCCTCCTTTCTCTCTTCTCATCCACTTTTTCTCTATCCTTCACATACCCTCCTCACTCTCTCCAATGAACCCTAGTTGGTCGTTGATGAGGATTGTTGACCTGGTCAATATATTCGATCAACAAGAGTAAAAAAAACCATGTCTAAGCTCATATAGTTAGGATCCACTAAGTACTTTCTCTAGCCTACGAGCACATAAAAGATGAAATTTCCATCTTTAATAAATATAACTAGTCAAAGCCCAGTTACACCCAAACGATGACTAACTGTGGTCTATTACGACTAGTAATCGTTCGCTTCCTCAAGTAGAGTATTAACCGGTCAAGACTGATACGGTTTTCCATGTGGGTGTTTAATTCAATAATGAGAGCAGTTAATGGCGATGTCCAATAAGTTATGATGTTTGAGAAAGGACGCAACGTTTCAAGACTGCCACCCTTTAGATTTGTATAAATATGGAGGCTTGCACGCCTGCAACAACATAATAAAATCATTCATATTCATTGTCACACTTTTATAAATACTCTTTGGCCACATTAATAAAAATATATCGGTGATTAGTGTTTCTATTTGTTATTCTCACAAGCTCGCAAGGACTGTCGCATTCTTCTTCGTTGGCTTTTTTCCCCATCTACATCTACTAACAGTTGCATCAGCTCAATATGCATCTCATGCGACCAGAAAACAACAAGAATTCACCTCGCAATTAATATCATCACTATAGTAAGCTCATGGTTTCCTTCTCAATCAAAACCAAATTACTTTTGGATGCTTTGGAATGGCATTGATGGACACGCAAATGGTCATAGCCGACGGGGTGGAGACAAAGGCCTTTACTTTCTCATGTCAGCGTCCACATCAATGCCACATAAGCATTTGTGCCATGTGGATGCCTTGTAATTATTAGAAAACCTCTTTTGGATCTTCTTTGTATGGTTTAACAAGTTCATTGACCTAAAAGCATGATTTTATTTTTTTAGCGACCTAGATGCACCCACCGCACAAGTTTATGTATCTGTGGTGCAAATTACTCTTTAAAGTTCACAAGGTCACGTGGACTTTTTGGATAGTTGAGGGGAGTAAAATGGATTTATTTCAATAAATAAAAGAGGAGGGGCAGTTCCACAAATGGAAGGAAGCCGGAAGAGACGAGAAGACCTACCCAACCCACTCAAGTAGCTAAACCCTAGTCACTCCAGCTTCGAAACCAGTCTGATCAGATACGAGAAGATAGATGTCATTGTATTCCTCTACCCTCGGCAAGCGCGGTGGCAATGGTAAGGGGGAGGGCATCCTGGCTTCCATCTCCTGGTCGTTCGTGGAGGCGTAAGGGCGAGAGGCGGTGCCCAAGGCAAAGAAGCTTCTGCAGAGCATAGGGAAGATGGCGTGGATCGTAGGGACGATATTCCTCGTGATGTTGGTGACGCTTATCATTGAGATGGACCGTGGGCAACAGCTAGCTCCAGTAGCACGCGCTCCTTGGTGTGCCATTGCCCACTAAATAAATATCTCGTCTTTTCCTATCTATCTATTATATGATGATCTACCGGTGGCGCCTTGCATTTGCCTCTACTTCTGCCTTGTTCAAAACTTATTAATCAATCCCGTTGTGATGTCCCGTGTCATTACCCGAGAGTAATAACACTTAAGCAACTGATTATTATTCGTTTGCTCAGTAGAACACCGCTCCAACGAATAGCAAGCCTTCACCAGAGTTACATAGTGGAGCAATAAATAAAAAGTGCACACTCATACAGTCGTTAGCCACATAGGGCTATAGTCTTAATTACAATTTATTTAATTACAAGAGACGGGATTTATACCCTATCCATTGATGATCCTGCTCCACTGGACATCTACTCGTCTCAACCGTCATATAAGGTGTCCACCTTATCCTGGTCTTCGGCGTGATCGCCCTTGTCCCAAGCGGCCTCATCTGCGCTCGCGTATCCTGTATCCCACTCGGGGTACTCCCTGGTCGGACTGAGGTCTAACAAGAGAAAGTAATAGTAAGAGTGAGTACTAGTGTACTCAATAAGCAATAATAGTAAAGATGCATTGCATGACTCTTTTATGTTTCTTTTATCACAGGTTCTAGATTCATCTCTTTTCTAGAAACTATTTTATCAAATTAAGTTGCCAATTTTAATTTATGAAAAGACTACTAGTTGTCTGGTGAGAAGAAAGACTCACAGTGGTCTCTGCAGCCTCCAATTCAGAAAACAACCATAAATTCATGATTTTATATATAGCACTGCGCAGGCTTGTGCCACTGTACTCATAGTTACCTTGAGCTCTCTTGAAACTAGGTATCCCGTATTTCGTTAGATGTAATGTCAAGTTCAGATTATGGAACATTTTTCTATGTTACGTTACTAATTCTCCACTTAAATATTTTCCATCGGTGATCCAAGGTGGTTTCTCATCCTTACCCAACACTCACCAACCTTAAAAAATAATTATCACCATTTCAATTGGTGGCAGATCTTCTGTCGCCAATTAAAATGACATCAAGATCTATCGCCAATTCCATTGAGAACAGAGACAGAGATCGTCGATTTATTTGGCAATTTGGCAACAAAAACCTACGAGTGTCGTGTCACATAGGATCGTCCTCATTTAAATGACGAGTGCTATCACCATTTGGAATAGCAACAGTAGGTTAGTTATGTAATTGTTTGACGATGATATACTTATGTAATATTAACGTACAAGCTAAGGCTGAGCTAACCAATCCAGCCCTAGAGCTGAAGCTGAGCATGTAAACAATACTTGCACGATGCAAACGAAGAACGAACGCAACAGCTGCTCTCAGTGTAAACAGACAGCATTAGCATCATAAAGCAAAGCGTCTAGCAAAAGTTGCAACGACAAGACGACGGACACATTCATCCACAAACTCAAGCCAAACAACCCCAAAAACGCAACCTAACGGAGAGGAGTACTCTAGTACTAAGTTCAGCTATGGATCTCTCCCTCCCTCTGACGGACGGATCAAAACCTCTTCTTATGCTCGCAGCATCCTCCCATCCCCCATGGCATGGGACATCAATCAGTTCCTAGCGTGGCTCCCCAATATGCCCCTCTCGTGGTGAGGGACACGCTGGTATCCATTCGTCCTCCCACGGTTGCCATTGTACTCGTTGTCGCCTCCACCTCTCGAGTATCCTCGGCCACCTCCTCCGAAACGACCTCTGCCTCCCCTTCCTGCCAATTGTCAATAATACACACAACGTCAAAAACAATCTGACACAGTATGTTCCAAACTAGTGGATACATAACGTGCACAAGTGTCATGGATATCATGCTGCTGCTGCAAGTACTTAATGTAGCCATGAAGTTACCATTACCAGCCCAAGCAATAAGATACCATGGGTGAATGGCAACAAAGCGCAAAAATGCACAAGCTATATCGAAGAAAGAAATACACTTACTTCCACCTCTTATTCCGCTGTTAGGCTTCCGCTCCTCAACATATATCTGCCGTCCATTTATTTCAACTGCTGAAGCCTGAAATGCAACAACACAAATTTAGTATATGACCAGCTTAACCACGATAACAAACGACATCTGCCATAGCACACAAAGGGAGAGAAAAGCAACACACCAATTAGCAAGCTTAAGCAGTATAATAATGGTAAAGGGTGCAACAAACTTGGTGCAAAGGAAGAAAGGAAACATAGTTATGTTACAACGAAGGATTACACACGCAAGAAATTGAATAAATTAAATGCACCAAATAGTTTGAACTTCAATGGACAGTCACCTTTAATGCATTGTGAACACCACTGAGTTCCTCGAATTCCACAAACGCATAGTAGCCACCAGTCTCCTGTCAATTCCATCCCAACACCAATCAAATAATGATCTATTCATATTATACAAAGTGAAGAATCTGAGTCAAATCTAATTGCAAACCTTGCGGCTTCTGATAGCAACACCATCAGGGATGAGCCGGCCAAACTTCTTGAACTCATTCTCAAGATCAGCCTCAGTTACAGATGATGGCACATTCCCAACATAAACAGACTTGCTCTCTACTTTTATGACAGAAAAAGTTAGGAGTCAGTAAACAATGTGCAAGTCAAATCAGCAAAGGTGTTATGATGCTAGCATGAAGTAAAAGACAACCTTCATCATCATGGGCAGCAACTTCACCATAGACCTCAGATTTTGCCTTCCCAGCTGCCATCGACGAAGTCATAACCGAATGTTGGGCAGTCAGATGTGTTGCCTGGTTTGGCTCGGTTGTAGGGTGGGAAGACTTATTCACAGGGATTGGCTGGGCCACAGGGAACGCAGGTGGAGCTTTTGCCGTTCTTAGCTGCATGAGCCATACAGTCATGATTTTAAAGATGCATCAGATGATACCACAACACATCGCATAATCAAGCAAAGGAAGATGCAACATACAATGGAAGCATAGGTCTTCTTCACTGGCTCCACAATAGGCTCCTCTACGTGAGGCGGCGGCACAGGTGGATGTTGCACTGGCTCCTCTGGTGCCATCGCCATTCCATTCGAAAAGGAAGCAAGTGGTTCTTCCGGCAGAGGTTCCTCTGCCCAGTTGTCTGACTGAGAAACTACTTGCTGCGGTGGCTCAGAATAAGTATAATTGTCAACAGTGTCGTTTTCTTCGGATGTTATTGGGACAGCACACTGTGATGTTTGACTTTCTTCTTCATGAATGTACTCTTGAACTGCAAGCAAAACATTTTGTAGTCAAACATTGGCAGAACCGCAGAACTATCAAGCAGTGGCAAGATTAGACCATGAACAAGAACTTTTTAATTCATGCAAGACAGTATTTTTTTGCCACCACGGCATTCTAATTTGAAACCATCACTATTCAACTGGTTTGCTATCCAAACCATTATCTGTCGAGGACCACAGATATTAAACACAACAGCATGCATGTATGTTCTCAAAGCAATGAACCTTTTTTTATGGTGCCACTGGAGACAAGTTGCTGAAATCTGGTTTAAAATTAAATACCCATAGTAATGTGTCAAATAAGCACTGCAGACCAAGCCTACTGATATCTGAGTATCAATGAGAAAACAGAATGCCGAAAGCGGTATTTTTATAGCAGTGAATAAAACAGGTGGACAGCATAATTGAAGTATGCACAGGTGAGCAGATATGGCATATCTTAGAACATTCGCATAACACGAGACAGGACAGTTTAAATGAAATGTGGAAAGGAAAAGCAAGGAATACAGTTGACTAGTTCACACGTAATCACAAAAAAAATAATAAGATTGAAATTGTAAAGGCAGAATTCTTATAAACTTTTTTAGGATGCATCATCAATCATAGATCACGTCCATAGTTTCATACCAGTTTCGACGACCGTGCTGGATGCCAAGTTGCTCTCACAGTTTTCCTGAGCAATCACTGGTGCAGGCTGCACTTGTTCTTGGTCAACAAAGTGAAAATAATCATTGAGAACAAAGTAGCCCTTCTCCTGCGGAGCAAGGAAAAACATCTGGATGAATTTCCTTTGGTGGCTGTACTCCTTGGTCTGTACGAGACCAGAGACCATAACTAGCACCCCATCGCCCCATGAGTTGACAAAGTTGGCAGTTTTGATCTCGATTTGGGTGAAATTCAGGGACATGATGAGAGAGTGTATATCCTGCAGAAATAGCATGTGTTTAGAGTGAGTTATAGTGGAAACGCACAAGACATGTGAAGTAACCAACCACAAAGTAGCGAAGACAAAATTAGACCTCATCGTGCATGTAACTGAGTTTAGAAGCAATAAGAAAACTCAGCAGAGCGGACAAACGAAGTGGCAATAAGTAAATTGAACTCAGCAGAGTAGACAAATAAAGTGGCACGCACGATGCTACATTATGATAGGAAGATAATATACAACCGACATGAAATCGACGCAAAGTAATCATCACTTGTTCCATATAGCTAACGGGTATGGGATAGATAGGGATAATGGCTGACTTTAGGAGCAATTAGTAAGTTCAACTCAGCATGATCAGAGTGGACAAACAAAGTGTCGGGCAGAAGGCTACATTACGACAACAGCTATGTAATTTTCGAGCAAGCATGGTATTGATGTGTGTGAATGAATAGCACAGAAGAAGCAGTGCATGGGCGAGCATAGATGCAATCCGGTAAGCGAAAGAAACTGTGGCATTGCAGGGACGGTAAGGGAAAGGGGAGAGATTAGCGCGGCCACGGAGGGAAGAATATTGGGTGCAGACCATCATGGTGTTGGCGGTGGTGTTGGTTCCGGTGAGGTCGTCGACGCGGACCATGGTGCTGGCGTCGCTGTAGAACTGGTGGACGACATCGGGGTTCTGCTGCAGCAGGTTGTAGTAGTTGCGAAGGAAGTAAGTCCCCACCTGCAACAAATCCAATAATCCAGGATCGGCGTCAGCCGCAGCAACGAAACCCAATCGCAAACCGAATCAGATATCTGAACAGACGAGCAACACGAGTGGGTGCTGGGGTAGGGTTTTGCAACCCAGGGTGGGCGGCGGGGACTTACTTGAGTCGCCGCCGCCGAAGCCATGAGGAGGAGTGGAGTAGGAGGAAACCCTAGATCTGCTGCCGCCGCGGGCAAGATCTTACAGACGAAACAAGGAAGCGCCGCCGCCGCTCCTCGACACACAGTGGTCGCAGCCGCAACCACGCGGGATGACGGATTGGTGTGGTGGACTTCCCCTGCCTCTGCCGTCTTTTTATTTTTCTCCTCCGCCGCCTCCGCCTCCGCCCGTCCCTCTTCTCTCTCTCTCTCTCCTCTTTCCCTCCTGTTCCCGCAAGACTCTGCCCTACGCGTTGCAGCGGAATTATCTCGAGATTAATTTATTACCTATAATGTTTACACAAATCAAGATAAAAAAAATAGACAATACAATTAAAGGAACGTCTTTGATACTAAATTTTTATACAGACATTGTGAAGAGATAAATAGCACTGATTGTAGTAACTGGGGACTACTTGTTTCATATTTTTATACATACCTCTCAACCTTCTAGCTTGCAATGCTACATGTTCTCCTCTTTTCAGTTTATGGTTTTCTCCGTACAAATAAGTAGGACGGTTCCTTCGTCGTCTTTTTAAAACGCTTATCAGGACAACCTTTTCGAGGCAACTTATCAGCATTCGGTTCCTTCGCATGAGCCCTCGCGCTGCGGCTAGAAGCCATCAGGAGCAGCAAAAAAAAACCCACCCATAGATTAAGACTTTGTTCCAAACCCTAATATTCTCTTGCTTTCAGAAGTCAAAATGTTGTTTAGAATGCGTTGACTTTTAACATATTTTTTTCTTGTTCCCTCTTTTTTCTTTTTTTCCTTTGTATTATCCGTAGAGATATAACTATGCTTTTTTCTTTCTTTAATTGAATATCTCAGAATAAACTAGCAACTGCTACCGTGCCATTTCATCTAAAAGCCATGGCACTTGGGAATAGGGCTAAGGTAGGCTGTCCATGCAGAGTTTTTGGCTGAATGACAGTATTTGACGCGCGATTAGCAAAAATGACACTCATCCAGCGAAATTTGCAAAAATAGCACCTCCACCGCAAGATCACCGCGCGGGAATGACCAACGGTCGACAAGTAAGCGATGTTGCACGGTGGCCGTTCGGATTAGCCAAAACCACATGGTCATCGTGGGTGGGCATTGTAGCAACATTGTAGCACCGCATGGCCACCTGCGGTGGCACTATAGCAGACTGTAGAAATTTTCAGAAAAATATATTTAAGTATACTTTTTATAGGAATTTTTAAATATAGAAAATGTACTCCAAAAATTATAAAATAAATTTGAAGCCTCCCGACACAGTGTACTTGCTTGTGTAATTTTTTCATAATTTTATCCGTTCTGAATTTTTCTCAAAAAATTATTAATTATACTATTTTTAGGAATTTTTTAATGTAGAAAATGAGGTCCAAACATTATGATATTTTGGGATGCTGCTCACACAGTGGAGTTGATTATGTAATGTTTTTAGAATTTCATATGTTCTAAAATAGTCATTTTTACACGGTGGCTCCTACTCTAGTTTGTTCGCCATCACTCATCGGAAGGTGACTATTTCAAAACATATAAAATTCTTAAAAAAATTACATAATTAAGTACATTGTGTAAGGAGTCTACATAGCAACTTTCACTGCATATGTGTTTCGGTGCTTCTAATATTCATTAGCATACTATGAGCGTTATGTAATCAGACTTTTAACAACATTGGTACAAATTATTAGGGATGAAGCGTATTATTGCTCTGTTTACCTCTACCAACAAAAAATACAGTGCTCTAATATTTATTGCTCTGGAAAGAAAATTTACTTAATTCCAAATTAATACCTATTCTCAAGCCAAATAACCTCACTTTTTACACCGCATAGTACACTGTAGCTCTCGCCCGTAACTAAGATCTTTGAGTTCCAACTTCCCAGATAACACAGGTACAGACCAGACAGTCCTCTGCCTCAGAACTCAAATCAACTTTCTGTTCTAGCGATTACAGCAGACTCTCTACATCTATTTCCTCTGCCTCAGAAGCATCTGCAAGTTAAGTTGTGCATTCTAGTTCTTCTATTCAATCGCTACAGGATCCTTTGCAAGTAAAATGCATATCCCAGTCTAAAATGCTTCGCTGAAACTCACCTGCCAAGCATCAAGCAACATTTTTCTCCCAGGGTTTATTGTTGCAAGTAAAATGCATATCCCAGTCTAAAATGGTGGCCTTTAGCAACATGTAGACGAGCCTCCCAGCCTTCTGGCACTCACACGACGTGACTTTTGGGAAAAACTATTTAGTAACTTTTATGGAATCTCTATTTAAGCGATGAGCTATATAAAATACACTTAGCTCCCCATAGCCACTAAACACCTTAGTTCCAATCTTTCCATTTTACCGTCGATTAAAATCCAAAAATTGATAATTATAACCCAATGTTTTCAGACCAACCATGGTCCGATTCATCTAGCTTAGCCTCACCGACACCTTAGAAACACACTCATCACGCCTTAGCTCTGTCTACAACTCCTTCCTCGGAGCCACTTCATGGTCGAGCCACCCACGATGGTGACTTCAAAACTATTCTTAGCCTAAACCGCCACCTCCACTAGCTTCCTCATACCACGATGTTCAAACATCACTTTGCCTAATAAGCCCCATTGCACTATGAGCGTTATGTAATCAGACTTTTAACACATGGCCAATAGGGCCTACTATCTTTCTCTATTTTTTTGTAGGCTCTACTAATTGGGTTATCACATTTGCACCATGAAAGAAAATTCTTAATTGAATAGCCTCAAGTAAACACATTACCTTTTTATATAGTTGAGGTTGAATTTAGACAAACACATGACGTCATTTAGGCCCTTTCTACTTCCCATACACAGTAAGAGAGAATATGATGCCGACCCAATCACCAAGGCTTCAGCGATTAGTCACCAAGCCACTCATTACACCGCTAATAGTACTATTGAAGCCCATTTAGCATCTAAAAGTAGTAAAATACTTGAATATGTTGACCATAAGGCCTTTGCAGTCCAACTCATTTTCATGTTGAAAGGCCCATTTAGCAACCTACCAACAAATGGAAAAGGAGTTAGGTTGCATAGGGCTATAAACGAGCTAAGCTAAGTGACTGACCTTCCCCCGAGCGGAGAAGCTCGAGTTAAGCGTCGAGTTGGGGTCCGAGCCGACGGCTCGAGCTCGACCGACCTAAGCTCGTAACAATTAAAATAATTTATTATACACTAATTTTCAACAATAAGAAAGTTCGAGTTGAGCTAGCGATAAGCTCGATCAGTCGCAAAATAATTTAAATATACACTAATTTCACCATAATAAACAAGAGCTCGAGTTCCTAATCCTACCGATAAGAGTTAATATGTATCACTATTTAAACTCAAATCTAGGCTTGTGAACTATTCAAGCTTAGCTTGAAGCTCATGCTTGAGACAGCTGGGTGTAAGTCATTTAAAGTTCAAACCGAGCTCAAATCGAGCCTAGATCATACAGTTTTCGAGTAACTCGTGAGCCTCGAGCTTTTATAGCCTTAGAAGATACTATGGTTTCGTATCCTGCGTACTTTTATGGGAAGTCCCATCTCGCAACACAATATTTTTTCCTTTGTTCCTGAAATTGAAATTCTTCTTGATTTTAATAAATTTTTATGAAATTACTACATTTCAAACATCACACTCATCTCGCATAGATAAGACAACGGTCACATGCTCATAGCGTTGTTCACAACGCTTACATTAGGACAAAATTCATAAATTTATAAAGATCTCACTCAAAGCCATCGGCCTGAACCAATCAAGCGCCCTAAGAGAAAAAAATTGGTTGAGGTCACTTTCATCTATAGTTGAGAAACATAAATTTCCTAAGCAGATATTAATGTGCAAGGTGGTTCTTCCTAGGTCCAAGTAATTAATTCAAGGCATTGAAAAGGACAAACGGAGGTGAGAAGAACCAACTCATCTTTCAAACCATATTTGTCGTCATGGTCTTTTTTGTTTTTTGCATAAAATGATGTAGGAAAATCATGTAAAGATATATTGTGAAAGGAAGATTTGATAATTAATTTCAGTGAATCATTCCAACGGTTGATTTGTTTAGATGTATGAATTCTTTTAATACCTCAAATTAAAGAAATCGATTTATTAGAACTTATAGTAGGTTTTTTAGATCCGTTGTAATGCATGGACACTCAGCTAGTAGTAGTATATAAAAGGACTTGGTGATGGTGGTTGCTGAGGTGGCCAAATGGGCGGCACAACCCGAACCCATGTACGCAAGACTCATTTAGGCAGGGTCGTTACTTAGACAGGCTGTGTCGTGCTGGCCCATGGGTTGAGACACCGACCCAAGCACGGCTCAATAGCCTCACGTACCATGCCAGGTCGGCTCAGGCATAGTTAAATTTTGAAAAATAAGAAAAATCTAGAAAATATATAAATTTAAAAAAATAAAATAAGTTTATATATACTTATAAAATAAACTATATAAACTTCAAAACTACAAGGAAAATCATATAAATATTAGAAAATGAAGCGGGTCATGGTGGTGCAGGCTGTGCATGGGCGTGCTACTAGGTCTAGTACTATTCGTGTCAAGCCGAGTTGAGATCTCAACCCAAGTACGCGGGTTTAAAGAAAGTTGAAAGGCAATATTTAAAGAGTTGAACTAGACGTATAGCAAAAGCGTGTACCTATGACCGGAGGAAGTAGCAGTGAAAAGGACATCCCTAGACACATCCATGTATGCATGGTGCCAACTATAGGGTCTATTCTTTTCGAAGTAGTGGCTTTTGGTTTCTTCTGATCTTAACTTTCAGTGTGATATTTTCTCAAGCGGGTCTATAAATTAATTGTAGTACATGTGAAAAGCATAACATCTGATCAACCAAAATCAAGCAAGTATCTCTCTATAATCTATATCAATCAATTTAAAATTCAAAATTTCATCAAAAGTCATAGCGCAACTGTGCCAAACAGGGTCATAGTATAGTACTGTTGGCTGGCTGGCTAACTTTGTATATGCGGCCGGGAATCCTAGGAGTACTGGCCTTTTGGTGAACGACGTACACGCGCAGGACAGGGCCACTTAATAGGTTGCATGTCTTGAGCTAGCTAGAAATATATGATCAAATAAATACTTTAATGCGTATATATGGTTGAGAGAGAATAAATAAGGTGTAGTACAAAATACCTCAATAAATCTACATATAGCCTTTATATTTCTTAAGAAGACCATTCAGATTGCATGCCCTAATATATTTCTGGACGGGGAAGTACTGTAGCAGGAGTAGGTATTTTTTAGTGCTATCACTAGCTGGAGTACGGTTCGGATATACGGTGCTCCCTCCGTAGAGGGTTCACGTACTTGAAGATTTAAATCTCGATTAACAACTAGATATATATTAAAGTGATATCGTTGGATTTGTATTTTAAGAACTACTGTGATTTTATATCCAAGGAGAAGAAGAGTTGGAAGCGCAGCCGCAGGGTTGCAAAAGCTGCAAGTAAATAATCGAATCGATTTCGGTCGCGGTGCGGGTCCCCAGGAACCGCGACCGAACCCGCTAAGAGGCCGCATTGCCGGCCGCCGGCCACAACCTCCACCTGGCTTCGTCTTCCTCCTCCTTGCTGCTTCTCCGACTCAACCGGCGGCGAGGACGAGGCGGATGCGCCTCCCGCTGCCACCTCTCCGGCCAATCCCAACAACCAACCAACTCCCCTGCTCTCCCCTTCTCCTTGGGCTGCTCAACAACAAGGAGCCGCACCAGCACCCCAACCAAGTACAGCCGGATGTCGTCGTCGTCTTCGCCGCGGTGGTCGCCGAGGGCTCGGCTGCCCGCCGCTTCTGGATCGCCGCCTCCTCGCGGAGGCCGCCTTCGCCTGCTACACGCCCTTCCTCCTCTCCCTCGCCTCCGGGGCCTCCGCCTCGACTCCTTCCGCCACTACGTCGCGCAGGGCGCCCACTTCCTCCAAGCCTTGGCACGCGCGTAGCAAGCACCCTCCTTGCGCCCTTCCTCTCGCTCTTCCCTTTCGCCCTCGATTCCCGATTCACCTGGATCTGATCCATGGATCCATCCCATCAGCTATGAGATGGCCGAGGAGTGCGCCGACGACGACGATGACAAAGCCACCATCGCCGCCCTCAGGAAGGCCGTCCTCCGCGAGCTCAACCTCCACTCTTCCGTCCTCCAGGTCCCCATCCTCCACTTCACCCCCAAACTAAATTTTGAAAATAAGAAAAATCTAGAAAATATATAAATTTAAAAAAATAAAATAAGTTTATATATACTTATAAAATAAACTATATAAACTTCAAAAACTACAAGGAAAATCATATAAATATTAGAAAATGAACGGGTCATGGTGGTCTGGGCTGTGCATGGGCCGTGCCGTACTAGGTCTAGTACTATTCGTGTCAAGCCGAGTTGAGATCTCAACCCAAGTACGCGCGGGTTTAAAGAAAGTTGAAAGGCAATATTTAAAGAGTTGAACTAGACGTATAGCAAAAGAGCGTGTACCTATGACCGGAGGGAAGTAGCAGTGAAAAGGACATCCCTAGACACATCCATGTATGCATGGTGCCAACTATAGGGTCTATTCTTTTCGACTGAAGCTAGTGGCTTTTGGTTTTTGCTACAGTACTTAACTTTCAAGTGTGATATTTTCTCAAGACGGGGTCTATAAATTAATTGTAGTACATGTGAAAAGCATAACATCTGTATCAACCAAAATCACAAGCAAGTATCTCTCTCTATAATCTATATCATAAACAGCTAAAATTCAAAAATTTCAGTCAAAAGTCATACGCGGCAACTGTGCCAAACAGGGTCATAGTATAGTACTGTTGGCTGGCTGGCTGGCTTTGTATATGCGGCCGGGAATCCTAGGAGTACTGGCCTTTTGGTAGACGACGTACACGCGCAGGACAGGGCCACTTAATAGGTTGCATGTCTTGAGCTAGCTAGAAATATATGATCAAATAAATACTTTAATGCGTATATATGGTTGAGAGAGAATAAATAAGGTGTAGTACAAAATACCTCAATAAATCTACATATAGCCTTTATATTTCTTAAGAAGACCATTCAGATTGCATGCCCTAATATATTTCTGGACGGGGAAGTACTGTAGCAGGAGTAGGTATTTTTTAGTGCTATCACTAGCTGGAGTACGGTTCGGATATACGGTGCTCCCTCCGTAGAGGGTTCACGTACTTGAAGATTTAAATCTCGATTAACAACTAGATATATATTAAAGTGATATCGTTGGATTTGTATTTTAAGAACTACTGTGATTTTATATCCAAGGACGAAGTATTATGCAAGAATTTAACGGTCAAAACTACATAAGAGAGAAGGGTTAATCCGTGGAGGGAGCAGCATTTATTCCGATCGATCCGGCCGGCCTGGACCGACGCACTGTCGATGATCTGTTCCATTCCCTTGAGATTCCCTTTCTCTTTTGGCTAGCTCTTTCGATCCAATCCATCCATCCATGACCACGTACGCATTCATTGCACTCATTCATTGTGGGATGGTACGGTATACCCCTATATATCATCCTCCCACTCATATGTACATCAACCAGAATGCTAGATAGATAATGGGTGTGGTGGTGAGCAAGTGGCCGCATTTAGCAAGGAGGAGATCAATACTAGTAGTAGATCAAGATGAGAGTAGCAGCAGCAGCAGAAGCAAGTTGCAGATGGCATCATCGATTGCGACGCTTGAGGAGGAAGCGAGGCGCGCCACCGCCTCGTTGGCCCGCGAGAGGAGCCATTTGCAAGAGCAAGAGGTGCTGCGCGCTTGCAAATCTAGACTCCTCCGCTCAAGCAGTAGCAGCTGCTACTGTTGCTGCTACCAAAACCACGATGCCATCAACCACCATTCTTCAGAACGACATGGCGATCCGGATTCGGACGAGGGTGCTGCAGCAGCACCTAGTGCAGGCAGCAATACACAGCTGTCGGCGTGGGTGGTCGTAGAGCGGCAGCTGCATGGGGAGTCGGAGACGGTGGAGAGGTGGAAGCAGCTCTACCTAGAGATCAAGACGGAGCTGGACGACCTCATCCAAAGGACACGCCAACTGCAAGCAGCAGCCACTGCTGCTAGTAGTGCTGCAGGTAGTACAAGTACTTATTCCTGCAGCTGCGGTTGCAGGGGAGAGGCCATGGAGCTGCGGGGCAAGGTGTCGGCGATGGAGAGGGACGCCGCCCGACGCGAGCGCGAGATGGACATCCTGCGCCAGTCGCTCCGCATCCTCACCCTCACCAACAGCCACACTGCAGGCATCATCAGCATAGGTGGCGGCGACGGCAAGTGTGCCCCTCTCAATCTTAGGCTCCGCTCACGGATGCGGCTATCACTATGCCTGTCCTGGGTAGGCTCCACTGCTAGCTAGCTCCACATGAAGATTGCCAGAATTAGCCATGGGTGGGTACTGGATAGGGTTCCCAGCCCAGCTGAGCTGAGCTGATGATGCCTGTAGCTGCGGTGTTGGTCCGATCGATTTTGTCACGTCAATGCCGTCCGCTCGACTAAGCTCCCATCTTGGGCCAGTTAACCCGCCGCAACGCAGTCCGAGGACGACGATTACATCTTCTCACTCAACGCCGCCACCGCCGCTTCTTTCTTTCTTTCTTTTATTGTGAATGTAGCCAGGGTGCAGAAGACATCAGTCCTGCGCATCCGTAGTGATATGGATGACAGTCAACATGGCCAACAGGCACGACCATGAAAGTGCAAACTATGCAAGACAGTAGGCCACTCCATGAAGAAGTGCTAGAATAGGCTCACTTTGTCGGCCACCCCGTAGATGTGACCTTCACATGTTTACTCGTTCATGCTTTGTATGACCAGCATATCGTGCAATATAACTCTCAATGAAGTAATGTTCTGTAATGCAAATTTTCGTGCGTTTTAAATTAAGTTCAATTGTAATATTGTCATGTTAAAAGCCTAATATCTGTATTAACTAAAATCATATGTGAGTATCTCTCTCCGTAATCTCTGTCTTAAACAACCAAAATTCAAAATTTTCAACTAAAAACTATAAACCGTAGGAAAAAAAGAAAAAGAAAAAAAGAACAGGCCTTCATGCTGGAATTTTGGACACTTTTGGTACTGTGTATCGTAAGAATTCCAAAAGTAGCCTCTAAATCAGTGTAATTCCCGATCTAGCCCCCTCCCGACCGCACGACGCACCGACGAGCGACACGTGGATCCGGTGGGTCGCCGAGCGCCGCGACACGCGAGTCATGCGGTCGGCGACCGCACGACTTACGGCCATCTGTAGCTCACCTAGTCGTGCGGTCGCCGACCGCACGACCACTCGAATGGTGTGGCGGACCGCATGCGACTTGGTGTGCCTTGTTTAGGGTTAGGGTTTATGGATTGGCTGCTCCCGTTTGCAAAAAAATGAGGTATAAATTTTGTATTTTTATTTGGATAAGACTGTATTTTAGTTGCGAAAAAAAATTTAATTTATAAATGTTACGTATATTTACATGTAATTTATTTTGTTTGGATTCGGTAGCAAATTTATAATATAGTACATGAGATACAAAAAATGTTTCACGAAACTTTCCTTTGTACTGACCAGCAGTTCCTATCCTAGTCGTGCACATAAAATGTTTCATGAAATTTCTTGCAGTACAACAGGGTACCATGATCGCAAAATAATTTTGCGAATCGAAGATATTTTTGCCATTCACTACGTGCAAAAAACACAAACCGATCAACAATTACACCGCAATATAATTTACCTCTTTAAGTAAGCGTTATTTAGGGCTCAATCGTCACTACAAAATTCTTCCGAAAATTAACCGTACTATAACAAGGCATGGCGATCGTACCGTTAGGAACGTATGAAAATATTTCGAAAAATATTACCTACACATATCATGTACAATACATAACGAATTGTCAAATTTTATTTCATAATTTTATGCATCTGCTATACTATATTATAAATTTGCAATCGATTCCAAACAAAATAAATTACATGTAAATATGCGTAATATTTATAAATTAAAAAAATTTCTCGACTAAAATAACCAAATAAAAATACAAAATTTATATCTCATTTTTTGCAAACGGGAGCAGCCAATCCATAAACCCTAACCTTAAACAGTGCACACCAAGTCGTGCGGTCGGCCGCCGCACCATTCGAGTGAGCTACGAGTGGCCGAAGAGTCGTGCGGTCACGACCGCATGACTCAGATGTACATGGCGCCGGCGACCGCACAAGATCCACGTGTCGCTCGTCGATGAGTCGTGCGGTCGGGAGGGGGCTAGATCGAGAATTACATTGATTTAGAGGCTACTTTTGGAATTCTTATGGTACACAATACTAAAAGTGTCCAAAATTCTTCATGCTGCAAGGCGCTGCTGGCTGCGGGTGGCGGTGACGTGGCCGTCTTCCTCCTCCTCGGCTCCGATTCAAGGGACCCCCCCTCTGCTGCGGCGAGGACGAGGCGGATGCGCCTCCTCCGCCTCCCCCTTCCGCTGCCACCTCTCCGGCCAAACCCCACGCTCTCCTCCATCTCCCCCTTCCCCTTCACCTCCTCCTGCTGGTCAAGAACAAGGGCGGGCAGCACCAAGCGGATGTCGTCGTCGTCTTCCTCTTCCTCTTCTTCTTCGGCGGTGGTCGCCGAGGGCTCGCCCGCCCGCCGCTTCTGGATCGCCGCCTCCTCGCGGGAGGCCGCCTTCACATCCTACACGCCCTTCCTCCTCTCCCTCGCCGCCGGCGTCCTCCGCCTCGACTCCTTCCGCCACTACGTCGCGCAGGACGCCCACTTCCTCCAAGCCTTCGCACGCGCGTAAGCAAGCACCCTAATAATGGATCCCTCTCTCGCTCTTCCCTTTTCGCCTCCGGCTCCAGATTCGCTTGGATCTGATCCATCCCATCCCATCAGCTACAAGATGGCCGAGGAGTGCGCCGACGACGACGACGACAAGGCCACCATCGCCGCCCTCAGGAAGGCCGTCCTCCGCGAGCTCAACCTCCACGCCTCCGTCCTCCAGGTCCCCATCCTCCATTTCACCAACCCCAAATCCTCATCTCCTCTAACTTTGTTGTTATTAGTACTTACTTAGCGTCAAATCCCTGCGATCCTCATAATTTCTAATTAATCAGAACGGATTTACTTCTAGACCTCGGAAGCTTAACCTGCACCATCTAGACTAGCCGATCTAACCTGCTTACTGTACAATGGATATAAACGTGGATTTCTAGCAAGTTACTGACATTGATAAGACCAGCTAGCTTGTTCATGATAATATCAACCACCCGGATCCCAAGTACAATTGCTAATTTGCAACAAGTACAGAGTTTCTGTCTTAATTTTCACAATAACAATCTTTTTTTAACAGAGGTCAACGCCTCCAATTTTATTAACAAAAGAGTTTTGAACACGATTACAATGTTGATCATGCATTTTGACAATCCAAGTCACGCATTCTTTTATTCAGGTTTGCTGCTGTGTTCTTGCCTTCAATTAGCTCATCCCACAGGAGTACAGTTCAAAATCCTACATCTACAACCAAAATGCTTACCAAGCGCCATATGGTTTCAGTTTTAAGTTGCTGTGAGAGATGCGATTTATGTGTAAATTGTATATATATAGTCCTTAAGACTGAATTTTCTCTGTCTTGCCTGATATACTAGCTAGTCCTTCCAACTAAGGACCTTTTTTTACGAGTAAATTGCATTTTGCGACGGGTAACTTATCGCTTGTTTCACTTTGTATCATGGTTAACTCATGCTTTCACTTTGCACCAGAGTTGGACCAAATAAAATTTCACTTTGTACTAGTCCAACCTTGTTTGGCTCAAAAAGTCGATATACACAATTTTGATTGTTTTGTTCCTTCAATTTGGTTGCTTTGTTTGGGACTAGAATTGATTGGCTAGTGCAAAGTGAAATTTTATTTGGTCCACTCTGTTGCAAAGTGAAACAAGTGACTAGTTATCCGGTGCAAAATGCGATTTACTCTTTTTAAAATTATTCCTTAGAGTTCTCACTACTCACTCATATGCCTTTACTATTTAATTTGCAGGAGTGGGGAGTTGATTCAACCAAAGAGATCCCTCTAAGCCCAGCAACAACCAAGTACACTGATTTCTTGCTTGCAACTGCAGTTGGAAAAGTCGATGGTGGGAAAGGTTCTGATAAAATGGCCACACCATTCGAGAAGACGAAAATTGCTGCATACACTGTTGGGGCCATGACTCCGTGCATGAGGCTTTATGCATATCTGGGCAAAGAACTCACCACTTTCCTGAAACAAGATGAAAATCACCCATACAAGAAATGGATTGAGACATATGCATCCAGTGATTTTGAGGTATGGGAGGTGTCTTCTGTTTATATATTGATGCTACATCTGAATGTAATACTGGCGTGTGCCTAAATGCAACTGCCTCATGCCCTGAAAATTGTTTTTCGTTCCCCCCTTTGCTACAGGATAATGCACTCCAAACAGAAGAGTTGCTTGATAAACTAAGTGTGTCATTAACTGGTGAGGAGCTTGAGATTATTGGGAAGCTCTACCGACAAGCTATGAGACTGGAAGTTGAGTTTTTTTCTGCTCAGCTCATGGACCAACATGTTGTTGCTCCACTTTCAAGATATTGTGATCCCAAAGACAAGCTCTTGCTCTTTTCTGATTTTGATTTGACATGCACTGTTGTTGATTCGTCTGCCATACTGGCAGAGATTGCAATTTTGTCATACCAAAAGGCTAGTCAAAGTGGGGCTAATAATACCTTTGACCGTACGAAATCAGTCGACTTGAGAAATTCATGGAATATGCTCTCTAATCAATACACGGAAGAGTATGAGCAATGCATAGAAAGGTTACTTCCTCCAGAAGAAGGTGCGCATCATGGCCCTCTGTTCCATTAGTTTTTGCTGGAAGTTTGTGTTTTACCAATAATACATAAGCCATGCTTGCAATGACCTGCAGATGATTTGAGTACTTTTTGTTTCATTCCAGCAAGGTCACTAGACTATGATCAACTGTACAAAGGTTTGGAGGTGCTATCAGAATTTGAGAAACTTGCAAATTCTAGGGTTGTTGATTCTGGCGTCCTAAGGGGAATGCATCTAGATGACATCAGAAAAGCTGGGGAGCGGCTTATTCTGCAAAATGGCTGTCGAAATTTCTTTCAGAAGATTGGAAAAACAAGGGAGAACTTCAATTTAGATATCCATATTCTTTCCTATTGCTGGTGTGATGAACTTATAAAGTCAGCCTTTTCATCAGGTAAGACTGAAAACCCAAGGCTAGTTTTTCTTTGTTTTGGCTGCTGCTGATGGTCACTACAACTAAGCTAATTTTGCCCGTCACGCTTCTCTTATTACCTTACAATCATCATCTCAATTTTGTTCTCACTATACATTTTTTAAAATTCTATTGCTGATTTTGTTTTGAGGCTATTGTTATGACCTTGTGAGTTGTGACCAACTATCTTTTGGACAGTCAAGAATAGCTTTTGATCAGTGCTGTTTACCATGATAATTTAATCATTATCATATTTGATTTTTTTTGGTTGGCCTTTAAATTGTCATGGTGATTTATTAGTGACTTTCTGAAGAATGATCAACCAATATTTGACAAAAGTTGGGTTTTTTTTTCTTTTCGTAGAAATGGTTTCCTTCGTATGGCAACTTGATCTAAGCTTCTTATGCAGTAGTACTAATAAAGTAACCATTCATTTAAAAACAGTAACAACTACGTATGTTCTACAATCTGATCTGTAGTGGTTAGTGTTTTTAGGGCAGTGGTCGGTGTTTTTGGGACATGGCTGTAACAGTGTTTTGTTATCGAGAACACATGTTGTATATTAAGGCGGAAGGCTCGAACTGGTGATGACTGTTTGTGTATTCTCATGCGTGCAGTTGGTTGTCTAGACGGGTTGAACATACATTCCAACGAGTTTGCCTTTGAGGGATCTGTTTCAACCGGTCAAATGAACAGAAAAATGCAGTCCCCGCTGGACAAGGTTGAAAAGTTCAAGAGCGTCAAAAGTAACATGGACAGTGCAACACCATTACTATCTGTTTATATTGGGGACTCAGTTGGAGATTTGCTTTGCTTGTTGGAGGCAGATATTGGTATTGCTGTTGGATCAAGCACAACCTTGCGGAGAGTGGGCAGACAGTATGGTGTTTCTTTTGTTCCATTGTTCCCTGGTTTGGTAGACAAGCAAAGGCAGCTCGCAAAGCAAGAATCATCCATCTTCAAGGCGCGGTCTGGGGTTCTTTATACGGTTTCTAGCTGGTCGGAGATACAGGCTTTCATCCTGGGAAATGATTTCAGCTGATTATTGGTGTTCTTTCCTCTCTTTTTCCTTCACAAACAAGACTGGTACCAGTTGATGCACATGATACGTAAGCCCCCCAATGTGGCCATTTTATGGAAGCCACATGTCGATTCTCTTCATGTATGAATGCCTTGTGGTGTGCAATGTTTTTGTATGATCAATGTGTCATCGATTACACTCGAGTCGTCTTTCCGTTTGGGATCATTTCTTTTAATTAATTTCCGGAGTGGTTCCTGGCATTGCAACAGAGTGATATGCCCAAGTTTAACTGTAGAGATGTTTTTTGCGATAAAATATGAGATTGCCTGTTTGGCTATGATATAATATGCTATCGTGATGAAACTGGTCACTCCATACGTAGAAGAAGAAACATTTCGTACTATTGTCTCCCAGGGGCAGATGGATGTTGCCAATGAGGCGTCATGTATGCGGTAAGACTAATGGTAGCAATTGCATTAATTATTATTAATCGACTAGGTCGAAGGCACACTCGATCTCTTATTCAGTTTTATTCAGGTCATCTGCAGGTTGCTAGCTGGATACCGAGCGAGCACGCAAGGAGCTGGGTGGTGGCGCTGTCTCGTCATGGCGCTGCTGCTCTGGCGGCGGCGTCGATGGCGAGGATGGTGGTGAGGTTGAATGGGTGCATGTAGTCGGTGGAGCCGGCCATGAACTGGGAGACGATGATGCGGTTGGCCCTCTCGGTGGGGTGGAAGTTGTCCCAGAAGGCGTAGAGGGAGCGGTCGGGGCAGACGCTGGACATGGCGGTGCAGAGCCCCACGCCGTTGTAGGGGCCCTGCCCGCAGCACGCCACCTTGGACGTCACGAAGCCGTACGCCGCCGGGTCGGAGATGAAGTCCATGTGCATCCGGTACGCGTTCACGGCCACGAACACGTCCTCGCCGCCCAGCTGCGCGTTGAGCTCCCTGATCATCTCCACCAGCTGCGGGTTGTAGAGCGCCGCCGCGCGCTGCAGCTCCGGGTCGCACTCCCCCGTCCGGCTCCGCATGGCCAGCTCCGCCGGCGCGCAACCCAGCGGCCCCGAGCCGGTCACGAGGACGCGGCGAGCGCCGAGGTCGTAGAGCTCCTGGAGGATCTTCCTGTACTCCGAGATGAGGTATCGGACGTAGTCGGGCAGCGCGAACTCGCGGGACCTGGCGGAGAAGGGCACCAGGTAGTAGTTGTTGACGAAGTCGTTGCCGCCGAGCGTGATGAGCACCAGCGCACCCTGCACCAGCCGCCGCGTCGCCTCCTCCCCGACGAGGCGCCTCACCCGCCTCTGGTACTGCTCGAAGTAGCGCAGCTGCTTCTCGATCCGGATGATGTTCACCTGTGCATACATACATACATGCATGATATATATATAGTAACGCGCGCGCGCAGACGGATCGAATTGATGCATGC